>APFE030508879.1:235659-287995 GCA_000404065.3 Pinus taeda | reverse complement strand
GGTGAAACTGCTAAAAATAGAAAGTTCTAAAAATAGCATTTATGGGTCCCTTCCTATTTATAGCAGTCCCTAGTCTATCTATAGGAAGTAAAATTATTCTTGGTCTTAACAACAGTTGGAAATATTAATTAATTAATTCAGTTGAGTTAATTAGTTAAGGAAATTCAAATTTGAAGTCTTTGTGAGCATGTACATGAGTTGTTCCACTTATTGATGAATTTATCCTTAATTTAGTCCACTGATTGAGGGAATAAGTATGACTTCTATAATGAGAGAATCAGTTGACTTAGTTCTAAATAGTCAAGTCCAGTTTGATTATTTTAACAAGTTGTTAGAATAATAAAACATAGTTTGTTAATGCTTGCATGCATGTGACAACTATTATTTTAGATAACTGAGGATTCACTCATGGATAACTGTTGCATGTCAGTTCTTTCAGAGACCTGGTTGAGATCAGATGAGGGACAATGTACTATCCGATGCTAGGATATTTCTAGTAAGTATTCCTTGCATGAGGAAGAAATCTATTTTCTTCTATGACTACGTAGGTGGACCTGAGGTGACAACAAGTATGATTAGGCCAATTTTCAGCCTATATAATGAGGCCTAGGTAGTCCATGATTTTCATCTTCATATCTTCATAGTTCATTGAGAACTAAATAGCTTGAGAGCTAATTATTTTTGTATTGTGAAGAGGATTTCCACTTGATTGATAATACATGGTTGGGGTTTTATGCTGGTGCTTTCCCTTGGATATATCTTGTGTTATGTGTGATATTCTCTGAGTCAGTTATGCATGTTTCTACTAGATGTTCTCATGATTTCGATTGCTTCGGCTTAATGTTTGTAGAAGTAGAACAAGTACATGCTTTAGGCATTGCATATATTGGTTTGTTCTACAGGTGAAAATTTCTAAAACTGGGTTTTAGAGCAAAGCAAAACCCTAGATCCCCCCCCCCCCAATGAAGATGCTCTCCTTCAATTGCAGGGGTTTGGCTAGCCCCGAAAAAAAACTAGCCTTGAGATGATTGATCGTTGTGGAGACAGTAGACATTATTTTTGTTCAAGAAACCATAGGTCCCGCTAGTACCATCTTCTCCCTTCTCGAATCATGGTTACCTGGCTGGACCTTTCATTCACTTGATGCCATGGGCTGATCTAGTGGAGTAGCCCTAGGATCTGCAATCGCTCTGCTAAGACGATGTTAGTTTGGAGGGGGCTCGAGTATCTGGGTGTGAACATTTTCTTCCCTAATCTTGAATCTGATTTTAGAATCATCAATGTATATGGTCCCTGTCATGAGAGAGTAGATTACTGGAGGAAATTGTTAAATTCTTCAATCCTCTAGCAGGACAACATAATTTTGGGAGGGGACCTTAATTGTTCCATAGGGTATGCGGAATCATGGGGTTAGCAAGCTTAGGTGGACCCACTATCTGGTTCTTTGAGAAAATGCTGGAGGATTACTCCCTTATAGACATCCCCACTGCCAAACTACAACCCACTTGGAGGAACAACAGAATGGGGTTCGCTAGTCTGGCAAGAAGGCTTGACAAATTCCTCATCAAAGAGCATCTGTTTAGCAGAGGCATTCGATTCAAACAATGGGTGGGCTTAGGGCGCCTTTATGATCACAGACCTATCTATCTAGAAGTGCAGGATGTCACAGAAAAATCCAAGGCGCTCTTTAAATTCAACTCGACATGGCTAAAGGATGCGACCTATATGAAGATGGTGACTGACTACTGGAAGGCTCACCCCCTAGGCTCGAATGGGAACATAGCGGAGAGCTTCATTCATAACATGAAGGAACTGAATCCCTCTCCAAGGATTGGGAACATCGGAAAAGGGAACAGGATAATCTGCTACTTAGAACAATAGAAGAGGAAATATATAAATTCGAGGAAGAATCCAATGGATTTTTTACCTCCCAGGAATGGAAGGACAAAATTCCCTCGCTTTTGCACTAGAGGACACAAATTCTGAAGGATAGAGAGGAGATCTGAAGGCTTCGGAGCTGGGCTATCTGGCTAAAGGAGGGGGACAACAACACCAAATTCTTTCACAAATTTGCTAATGGGAGGAAAGCAATCAACACTATATGGGAGCTTAAAAATGAGCAAGGTCATACCGTTCAATCCTTTAGAGACCTAGGGGTCCTAGCAAACTCACACTTCAAAGAAATTTATAAGAACCCTCCCATTGCTACTTTGGCAGAGGTAATGCGAACTGCCCAGTTCTTCCCCAGATTCATAGACCAAGACACAGAGAAGGATCTTATTAAAGAGGTCTCCCTTGACAAGCTCGAAGGAACATTGAAATGGCTTAAGAAAGACAAAAGTCCAGGGCCCAATGGCTGGATAGTGGAATTTTTCACCGCTTTTTTTGACATCATAGGGGCAGATTTATTAAGAGTCATTGAAGATTGTCAAAGACGAGGGAGGATGTTGGCAGGCCTCAATGCCACTTTCTTAGCCCTCATCCCTAAATCCGACAGTCCCTCCTCTTTTAATGACTTTCGGCCCATATCCTTATGTAACTGCATCTACAAAATCATTGCTAAGATTCTCACCAACTGTTTAAAGCCTGTATAGTCCATGCACATTTCCCTGGACAATATGCTTTCCTTCAAAACCGTCAGATCCATGAAGCGGTAGGAACTGCTCAGGAACTCCTTCATTCCGTCCAGTTTAAAAAATTAAAAGGTATGATCCTGAAGATAAACCTCTCTAAATCTTTTGACAAAGTTAGCTGGTTATACATTCGAATATTATTAACACACTTGGGCTTTCCTTTCCCCTTCATTAAGTTTCTTATGAGTTGTATAACCAATGTATCTTATAATGTCCTCATCAATGGCTCGGCAACCCCCTTCTTTTATGCGGAAAGAGGACTTAGGCCAGGCTGCCCTCTTTCCCCTCTCCTTTTCCTTCTCATAATGGAGGGTCTCAGCAGAATCATTGGTGATCATCACAGGCAAGGGAGAATCAAGGGGATTAAGATTATTATGTCCTGTATACTGACTCATCTGTATTTTGTGGATGATGTTCTCATATTTCTCAACGGAAGCATAAGCGACCTATCTACTCTTCACAATGCTTTTGGTATCTTCCAAAAAGTTACGGGTATGGTGCTAAATGAAGCTAAATCCACGATCTTGGTATTTGGCTGCTCGCAAACTGAAATCTATCATGTGATCAGGAGATACCCTTCACTATTCTGCCCTTAGAGGAAGGGCTGAAGTATCTTGACTACCGTCTGAAGCTAAATGGTTACAAAATTGCCAATTGGTTATGGCTAATCACTAAGGTAGAAAAATGTTTGAACATTTGGTACCATAAATATCTATCACGAGCCAACAAGTTGGTCCTGATTAAGGTGGTACTGGAAGCAACACCCGTGTATTGGATGACGTTACCTTGGATCCCTAGAGGTATACTGGTCAGGTTACAAAACATTTGTTGTCGATTTTTATGGAAGGGGAAATAGCCAGGGAGAATTTTCGCTTGGACTAGATGGGACACTCTTGCCCTGCCTAAAAGATGGGGAGGTTGGGGAATCAAGAGATTGGATATCTTCTCTAGAGCATTAACAACCAAATTAGGATGGCAATTGATCAACAACTGCAACCTATTGACGAAGGTAGCAATTTCCAAATACATAAACCCCCTCAATCCTCTTGAATGATTAGGCACACTCCGAGGAATACTACAAACATTTCCATTATTTCGAAGGCGTCCTAAACGCTTTGAGCCTTATTCAGAATGGGCTGACTTGGAGAATTAAATCTGGGATTTTGGTGTGCATAGGGGAAGACCCTTGCATTGGCTATGGCAATGCTCACATGCTACTTGTGGATCTGAAATCTCATCTCGTAGATCAAGGCACCACTCACATATGCCACATCGCAGATAACGTGTGCTCCACCATGTTTCAACAGGTCTGGAAGTCTGCGAGGCTTCTAAACATACCTATGTCATGGCATTAGATCTGGAATGATTACATAACTGCCCTAACAGAAGCCCACATCTGAATCTCAGAAGGAGAGGACGAACTTATAAGGGGCCACTCCAAGCACGGTTTATACACCCCTAAGACAGGATATCTGGTTTTGATGGAACCTTATAAACCCCAGGTCATAGAGCCATGGTGGAATCTCCTGTGGAAGCTGAAAGCAGCACCGAGAACGAAACTATTAATGTGGTCCACTTTGCATAACAAAATATCGACAGGTGACAACCTGATGATGCGATCTTATATGGGTCCTTTTTGGTGTTATCTCTGTAGGAACTATAGCGAAGATATCGATCACTTATTTCTGGACTGTCCTACCACTAAAGAAACATTAACAAACCTACTCTCAATGCTCTCCATTTCGAGAAGGTGGCAAGGGAATAATATAAAAGAAGCATGGACCATCTGGTGGAAGGAAGCCATGGGCAAGGAGAGGAATTTACCTCTTCTCACTTGTTGGGCTATATGGATAGTCAGGAATCAAATTATTTTTTAGTAGATTGCCCCACACTGGTCCTCCATCATGTCCAGAATTTTAGCTGACTATCACTCTATACCTAAAGAAACCACCCAATAGCCCAACAGAAACATCACACCAGAGATCATCCAAGAAGACACTCCATGGGCTTATTTTGATGGTTTGGCTCAGGAGACAGGCTGTCGGGGGGGAGCTATTCTTCACATCTCTGGAACCCATTCCTACAAAATACAAATGGGTCTGGGTAGAGGAACCAATAACTATGTTGAGCTTTTAACTACTAAATACCTTATACAATTTGCACTGCATAAACAGTGCACGAAATTGCAACTCGTTGGTGACTCAAAACCTGTATGCAATTGGATAAACAAGAAGTCCAATTGTAATGCATATTCATTGAGGCATATTTTGGAGGACACTCATAGGATCATATCTCATTTTGACTCCTTCACTTGTCATCATATTTACAGGGAGCACAATGCGGCTGCTAACCAGTTATCCAAGGAAGCAACCCACAGGGATGATGGCACCTGGTTAATACATGAGGAGAGGGATGGTACCACATATTAGTACTACAATAGACCGTTCATAGACCCAAGAGCAAAGTAAATGATCAAAACATGAACTTCATATGTTTTCATTTTTTATTACATGTAAATATTTATTTTAAGAACTTTTCTTTTCTATACTCTCTCTGCGAAGAGATCATAATGTTTTTGTTTTTTGATTAGTGCTCCCTGTGTGGAGATTACACTACTGCTCTCTTATTTTTTGGACAGACAACAGGGTACGTAAAGCATATGCTCAGTATCTACAAAATGTAATTTTCTCTTATTAATGAAAATTACGACTTTTCCACAATTTTTTTTTTAAATAAATAAATAAATAAAATAAAAATAGATGAATTTTGTTGAAACTTTAAGAAAATGTTAATACAAAAATTTAAATAATCAAATTATAAATTAATAATTTTAATTGTTTTTAATTTTAAATGTATTTATATATTTAAAAATTTTTAAATAATAAAAACCATATTTTTTATTAATATTAATATTATTTTAAACTTCATAAATTTAAAAAATAATTGTAAATATTATTAATAAAAATAATAATTTTAATTACTAATTTATTATTTAATTTCAATTAACTAAAAAATAATCGACTTAAAATAATCATTTTATAAATAATATATATAATCATTAAAATTAATTAATTCTCATTAACTAATTATATTTATTTTAATTTCAAAACTTAAAAAGTAATACTAAAAATCATTTTAATTATTATTATTTTTTTAAATTTATACTGGAGTCCCCACTGCTTGATTTAGATATTTTTTTTAGACTCCCACATTGCACTTATTTCTGTCCCTTTTTCTGCAATTTTAAATAATTGATATTCAGGAGGAACCGGACAATAAATAATATGATTATAATTTTGATAAACTGAAATTCGGAATTGACATTTATAAAAATATTTTACAATTGATTTAATGTAACATGCCTCTTATCCTTCATTAAAAAATTAATGAAATCCAAACTATACCAAGTTGGATTTATATACATGTGGATTTATTCACATTTGGTGTTTGACTTTCCAAAATCTTTGTATGTTAAGTATCTTCTGAAAAAATTTAAAGATAAGCGTTGCGGTGATTCCCAGATTCCGCTTTTCATAGTAATATATACGGAGTCGTCGTACTGAGCTTGAGAAATTGTTTGGAAGGTTAAAAGTGATTGGAATCTGGGTAAAAAGATTTCAAAAAATCTCGTAGAGGTACTGTTTGAATCGTGTTCCGAGCTTGAGAAATTATTTGGACGGCTAAAAGTGATTGGAATCTTGGTAAAAAGATTTCAAAAAATCTTGTAGAGGTACTGTTTGAATCTTGTTTTTGATGGTGGAAATAGATTCAACACCATCAAAAATATCTAAAACACCTAAAATTTTGAAATTTAACAACTATAACTTGCATTTACAAAGATCTTTGTCAAATTTTTTCTAAATATGTCCAGACAATTCCTACTTTTAAACTACAACAATATATACAATATATACTGCTAAAAATGAATTTATTTTTAAATGTACAACATAATTTTCTATTATATTTCTTTCCTTAAACTCTTGAGGATTGCTAGTAAAAAGTGATAACTAATGTAATACACATGCTCGCTTAAGCTGCTATAAAAATTGTGTAATTGAGATAAATTCTCATCCCACCTCTTCTACACATATATTTATTATTAGTAATATTTAGTTATAATGCTTAATAATTGTTAATAATAAATAGTAATATATTATATTAATTAAGTTTTTTAATGAAATTATAAATTTAGAAGAAGAAGAAATTATTTTAATGTTTATGAGGCTAAAGATAGTTTATGGGATAGATTGCTTCTTTATCTGTTTGATGTATTCGGCCTTTTTTTTTGTGAAGCTTCAAAATAAATGCTCCCAGCTTTTCGTTAAATAGATTATCCCAAGAGCTATTGCCAACGTATTTGTCTTTGAAGGCCTCGCATTCTAAAATGAAATGTTTTTTTGTTTCCACTTTTCAGGAAGAAAAAGTGCATACGCTTTCTCCCTACACTTCCTTTGGCCTTTTTAAGTGCCCTATTTCACAACGGCGTTGATGAGAATTAGTCCTTAACTGAGCCATACGAATTTTGGCTCTCCAAGGGATATTAGCCTCTATGTATGCTTTTGCTTGATGACTATGAGTGGGATTAAACACTTCAATATAGTATTTTTTCTTTCTTCCTAGCTCCTTATCCCAAGTACGTTTGTGGAACTTTTCCATAACAAAAGCTTTTATTTCTTTGGTGTTTATGGGACACACATTCAAGCAAATACCCCATTTACTAAACCATTTGTTATTTTGCTACATCCAAGTTTTTTTGCTCTTGCACAATCTATCATTAAAGACAACCTTAGGCCATCTACCCTCTTCCATTTGCTCAATTTTTTTTAAATACATTATGACTCGCACCATAGCAATTGCTTCAATAGGAGAAGTCCTTGTTTCACTTAACAAGATATCATAAGACGTTGCACTTTTAATCTTAAATTTGTTTGTAATCAAATGCTTCTGAATTTTCTCAATTTGTCTGCACTGCATGTTGGATGTACTACTAGGCCATAGTTCACAACCATAGAGAATCACCAGAATCACTAGAAGCCCAAAAAGAGTCCCATAACTCTGCCTCTCTACACCTATTTTGAAAAGCACAAAATGCTTTCCAACCCCCCAAAGTTCTTTTCTTTCTACAACCATTCCAGCTTAGATTTTTATTGAAGTCAATTTTGAGGTATTTGTGATCCGCGACTTATTCTAGAATGTTGCTTTCAAAGTAGAACTTATGCTGGTTATGTTTTCTTTTCTTAGAAAATACCACTACTTTCGTTTTGCTGATATTGACTTGCATCCCCACACTTCTACAAAAATGCTCAAAGGATAATAAGTGCTCTTGCAAACCAAGAGCCAATTTTTCAATCAGAATAAAGTCATCTGTGTACAAAAGATACCTTATAACAAACTTGCCCAAATAGATACCATCACCGCCTTGCAAATTTAACTACTCCTCAAGTTTGTTGATATATAAACCAAAAAGGATAAGAGACAGTGAGCAACCTTGCTTGACCCCAACGTCGCTTCTAAGACTTTCATAAATGCCTGCATAATTTTTGGTTTAATCGATTTTTGCATAATGAACTTCAGTTCTAATTAATTCTTAAAATTTAGATATTTTAATATGTATTATAGAAACAATTAAATCTTTTTGGAATATCGGTTTTTGCATAATAAACTTTGGATATTGGTTTTTGCATAATGGAATTTCGAATTCTAATTAATTCTTAAAATTTAAATATTCAAATATGTATGATAGAAAGGTTTGAATCTTTTTGAAATCTCTCTCTTTGTATAATGGACTTCAGTTCTAATTAATTTTTAAAATTTAGATATTCAAATATGTATTATAGAAAGGATTAAATATTTTTGAAACTACAAGGTTATAATTTGAGGGTCTAATTTGAGGGTATGAATATTTGATCAAACTTGTTGTAATTAATAAAGATGATATGGAAATTTTTTTGTGTATGAGTGTAGGATAGGAAATATCACAATTCTAAGTACTTAGCACCTTTAATGGAGGAGGAGGAAGAAGATTTAATGGAGATGGAAAAGATTAGGGCATGGTGGGGGAGAGTGAGAGGGAGAGGAAAAAGAGGGGCAAGTGGGATAGACGAATAATAAGATTGATTGGTTGGTGAAAAGAAAAGAGAAACTGAAAGGAGGAGAGGAAGAGGGTGAATAAGAAGACAAAGAAAATGAGGAGGGAGAAAGGAAGAGGGTGATGGAGAATCAGAAGAGAAAGGGGGATAAGAAGAAAAGGAGAAAGGATGAAGAAGAACGAGAAGATAGAAGACAAGAAAAAGTACTAAGAAGAAAAAGTTTAAGATGAAGAGAGAAAGATATGTTGACCCTAAATCTCTATTATGTTTTGTTTTATAATTTTGGACCTCATTTCTTAAACTTTATATTAAAATCTATTCCAAATATAAACCCTAATGTTAAATCCCAAATCCTAAATAAAATTAAATAAAAATTATTTACCAATTTTTAAAAAAAATGTAAATGACCCTCTTGTATAATATGTTTAAAAAAATTATTGAATAACTCTCGAACCTCCTTTCCCTTCCCTTTCTGAATCTACCAAATAACTCATAAAAGTGTCACAACTCCAATAAATTGTAATAAATTGTACCCACGCTGTTAGACAAAATGAAATGAAAGTGATCTCTAATTTTCACTTTAAAAAAGAAGGACAGTGTAGTGTAAAATTCAATTTTACACCACTTTTTCTGGCAGTAATCTATACGGCGATTTTTTGAAAGCTTTTCCGGCGGATTTCTCCGGTCAAAATCCGGCAGCAATTCATTGGAATCCCAAGTTTGATAGCTAGTTTCTGCACAATCAATGGCTCCCAGGGGTTTTTCAGGGCGCTGAATCCAAATATGCAGTTAAAAAACCATTCTAACTGATTAAAAATCAAGATTTAACCTCATTTCTTCCGCCGGATTCCGTCACCAGAATCTCCAAAAAGTCGCATTATAGAAAACTCCCTTTTTCCCATACCTGTAAGCATTTTTGTTGAAGTTATATCAATATTCATGGTAGCGTGTTGGTATTTGAATCAAGGTGTCAAGCTTAATATCATAATAACATCATTACAATGAAATGTTTGATATAATAAACATCATGATCGAGACCTAAAATTTGCTTTTGATTTAATAAACATCACAATCAACCCAAAATTTGCTTTTCAATTTGAAATCACCATCAAGAGTGACACTGCCAGGAGGGATTTGCAAGTTCAATATCAACTTCATCTTGGCTTATCCAGTCATCTTGTGTTCTAAAAATACCCCATTGCAATGTTATCAACCATATTGATATTCCCTGGACGGAGTTTGTAAAATTTCAGATTGGGTCTCATGTTTATGTTTATTAGAACATGATTAACATCTCCATAATAAGTTGATTCCAATTAGGTGCTTGTCCCTTACATTCACGGTCTTTCAATTCTCAGAAAGTTGACAAATATATTCCTATTTTCCTAACAGTTAAAACTGCTAAATTCCAGCTTGAGAAACTCAGCTGCTCACTTATAATACCTTTTCCCGTTCTTAATTTACCACTTTTTTAGTTTTTTCCTGTTATACTGATGAACTTAGCCATCATAGACTCCTCAGATAAATATCTCTCTAAATTATGAATCTGGAGTCAAATAACTATTGTTATTTTTGGCATTGCCCATAATGCATTTGGTTAGACCGCTTGACACACCATTGCCAATCTTGTGGCAGAAACTTTAGTTTCGTGGAGGAACAGAGCCAAACTCATTTCGAGTAGTTTCAAACCTATCTGGAAGCACATTTAAATTCAAAAAACTATGTGATAACAATGAAGTTATATCTTTTCACTCTTGATAAATCACCCTGTCTCTTCCTCTCCCTCTTTCCCTCCATACTTTCATGGATGTGCAAGGAGAAAGATAAAACAATACTTTTGTTTTAAATCACCCTGTCTCTTCCTCTCCCTCTTTCCCTCCATGGATGTGCAAGGAGAAAGATAAAACAATACTTTTGTTTTAAATCTTGCATACTGAGGATGGATGTGCCAGGAGAAAGATAAAACAATACTTTTTTTAAATCTTGCATACTGAGGTTGCTAGAAGCACCTTCTCTCTTCATACATACATTCAATTAGAGATTGGAACAATACCATACTGCCATTGGTTACAATAACTGAAATGTTCACATAAATATAATATTCTAGAACATGCAACGACCTTTTTCCAATTTCCACCAATACCCACAGTTGCTTCCCTGAAAACTAATTGCTCCTCCAAGATGAGTGGTGACTTGGGACAACAAGTGCAACCTCAAGACAAAATCGACAAAATTGACAAGCACCTCATTCCTCACTGAATGAAACATGAAAAATCATAAATATACATACCTCGACAAGCTAGATACGCCATAGACATAGAAACATGAACAATCATAAACCTACATACCTCAAAGTCTCACACATATATAAACTCGTGATGCTTATTGGCACCGTGTCAACAATGGATAATTCCACATTTGTTGACTTTGGACCTCGTTGTTTAATTTAGAACTTAAATAAAGAACCATAACAGAAATCTGATAACACACCAGAGATTTTAAATCTGATAAAACACACAAGAGATTTTATTGATGCAAACCAATGCCCAAAACTGATTGCACAATACATAATTGAGTTTTTTTTATAAAAGAAACTAACACTTACTCAATTGTAACTGACTCAATTCCTTAACTACAAGTGACTCATTGAACAAAATGAGTTTAACATACTCTAGAATATTTAAAAACATTCAAGATTCCAGTTCTGGAGAGTTTTACGCAATCTAGGACATTCTCATGACTTCTACATAATCCAGAATGTTCTATTACATGGAAATAACGCTTACTTTAGAAAATAGTTAGAATTGATTTGTTTAGCAGTTAGTTTGTTGAAATATTTTATCAACCAATCTCTCAATTTAGAAGATGTTAGATCAGATAAACACTATATTTTAAGAAATAGTTAGAATTGATTTGTTTAGCAGTTAATTTTTCGAAATATTTTATCAACCAATCTCTCAATTTAGAAGTTGTTAGATCAGATAAACAGTGAAACACTATATATACTTTATATATACTTAATGTAATTGTGTGATTATGGTGTAATAAAAAACATATTTGTTTGTGTGTTAGATCAGATAAACAGTGAAACACTATATATACTTTATATATACTTAATGTAATTGTGTGATTATGGTGTAATAAAAAACATATTTGTTTGTGTGTGGGCACATCTCTCTGTTCTTTCTTGGTATTAGAGTCGGTAGCTTTGGGTTAACTCCTTACGCGGGGGCCAAGAAAATATGAGAGTGATTGAATTTCAACTGTTGCATGTTATCAGATAGGGAATGTAGGGAATGTGAAGATCTGGTCTTTGAACAATTTAACCGTTACGCGGGGGCCCAAGAAAATATGAGAGTAATTGAATTTCAACTGTTGCATGTTATCAGATAGGGAATGTGAAGATCTTGTCCTTGAACAATCATCAAGGGAGGGTTGCTTGTCTGCACTCAATAGCAAGCCCAGGAAAGCCTGCGTCGGTTGGTGGTATCATAGGGCGAAATTCAACCTTTAGACTACTCGTTGCCTTGATGACATTCGTCCCAGCGGATGGTCGAACTACTTCCCCGTCTCCTCAGCCATGGTGCCATAGAGCAGCGTTGTTCCTGAAATTGAATTTTTTTACTGTCTAATTGAATGAATTAAACAAAAAAATAAAATTGAACCCTGTTTGGTTTCTGTGTGTGATTAAAATCATGCGTGTGTAAACCATTTGATGCTGCCACATATGCCCATGCTGGATCGTAGATAATATATGGAGGCTCAATTATCGTTTTAAATGTTTTATGTGTGAACAACCCATCTGCTTCGACGTCAACCCTCAAGACACTTAAAACTTATTAGAATAGATTTTACATGGTAGTTAACTGATAGAAATGCAGAGTTGCGATCTTCAAATTTATTCCGTGTGTCTTTTCCATATACGCTAGAAAAAAAGAGTCACCAGTATTAGTCCCGCAGTTGAGTTTATCAGTGAACACCATCTGGCGAGGTAGACAAACAACCCCTGGTTTATAAAAGACTTAAAAGCCATGTTGGTTTGTTGGTAAGGGAGAAATCAGATAACAATACAATTACATAGGGGAGAGATTCTTAATGTTGTGTAGGGAGTGATTGGTATAGTAATGGGCCCACCAAATCACCATAGATTGAGACTTTTGAAACCAATATTTAAACAAAAATAAATAACATTAAGTATAAATAAGTATTAATTTATGTCTTCTAGAAGTACAAAGTAGCAGCCACTTCAACCCCCACTGATCATAACTGCAGCTTTGCATCCCAAATAAATATGCCTATTTGCACATAACAAAAGGGAATATATGCCAGCCATAATTGTTGTGTTGTTCAACAACTAAATACCCTATGTTCAATAAATGACACCCAACCCAATAACATTTAAACCCACTTTGTTCAATAAATGACACCCAAACCCAATAACTGCAATAAATGACACCCAACTCACTATATTTCTCATTAAAACAGATCAAAGCACATGGATCAACAAATAACCAATTCCCAACCATTAGATCACATCAAATTAAATCCAGACCACACATTCAAAATGAAGCCATTGCAATCCATGTGCATCCATGTCCACCAATTAAATTCAAGTGCCAAAAACTATAAAAGAAGTCCACCCACTGTTGAAGTCGCATCTTCTGCTTTCAAACTATTTAGCAAACTTGAAGACAACATCACAAAACAGTTGCCAATATATCCAGGTTAGTTATATCAATTACAACTCATTCTTTTTATAGCTTTGTTTTCATTGTTTTCATTTATCAGATTTCTTACATGTTCTGTCTGGCCATAACTGCTAGAAGGATACTTAGATGGTTTCACAAACAACCATTGAAAGTCATTCTTCTTACAGTTCTGTTTTCCTTGTTTTCATTTATCAGAGTTCTTACATGATCTGTCTGGCCATAACTGCTAAAAGGATAGCTGGATGGTTTCACAAACAGCGATTGAATAAAAAGTAGGTTCTAAACACAGCTATTTAGAAAAGTTAAAACAATTCCTTAAAGTAAAAAAAATGAATGCCTTCAACATACTTAATTTTTTCAGTTCAATTTTCTAAAACTTTTTATCACTGATAAGTCCATTCCAAGGATGATCACAGCTGTAAGTTGTTCCCAACATAGAATTTATGCCCAGCCTTACTGTGATTATGACAGGCATAGCACTCTTCTGAAGCATATGGCCATATTTTGTTTGAGTTTCCAAACTAATTACTATGCCTGGAATGGTGGCCATGGACTGCCATAGAGAAGTTGCAGCACTGAGACATTTTTGGCAATGCCAAACAACAAAAAAAATGGAAAATGATATTTGAAACAAAATATATGTGCACATTTCACTTGCTTATGCCTTAGCTAGTTCCTATCCTTACATTAAGGAAGCAGTCATAGAAATGCATTCTTATAAGCCCAGCTTGCTATAAGGGAATTCTGAGAAAAAGCCTTGGAAACTGATTGCTGAATAATGCCTTCAACTGCACTGCAACTTCTATCATAGAATCCTACTTGAATCCATATAAAAGTTGCTAAACTGATGAACAGGCAAGCAATTGAGAGACTACGAAGTAATGCAATTCGATTTCCTGTAACATACATGTTGATAATTTTCTGTAATAAAGCATAAGTATTTTTGCCTTGTATGAAAGCAGAATTTACTAATGTCTACATGCATGCAATAATTTTACAAGTTGTTGCATCTATGGCAAAAGGAAGTTACTCTACTCATACAAGGAGAAGTGGCAGGAGAGTGGCAAGGGGTGCACAACTGCGATGCACATCGTCTAATGAGGACAGGATAGCTGATGTCAATGCCAACAATGCACCAGGGAGCATTGTTGAGGATGACCATGTGACAACAGCTAATGTTAACACATTATCAACCACAGAACCACCATCAACAACAGTCCAAGGAGCAAGCTCAACTAAAAAGATCAGTGCTATAAGAGGATGGACAAAAGAACAAATGTTAGTTGCAATTGACAACATAGAGTTTAATGGATACTCAGTTCGAGCATCTGCAGAAAAACATGGTATTCCTCCCTCATCAATACATTATCGGATAAATGGACTGACTCATACAAAACGTAGAGGGCGTCTTACAGTTATGACTGAGGAAGAGAAGGCCGAGGTGGTTGAGTGGTGTAAAGAGATGGCCCAATTGGGACATGGGCTAGAGTTGATACAACTCAAATCAACAGTTGCTCAAATCTGTCAAGGGAGGCCAAACCCATTCAAAGATGGGTTTCCTAGTAAATCATGGTGGTTTGGGTTTAAAAAAATGCATCCAGAACTTATATTGTGTACTGCTGAGGGCCTTGATAGAGACAACATTAAATTGCACCCTGTAGTTGTGCAAAAGTTCTATGACACACTTTCTAGTGCTTACGATAAACATTCTTATGGAGCAGACCATATATGGAACTGTGATGAAACAGGTTTACAGGCAGGGAGGAATTGTGGCATGCGGGTAATTACCAAGAGAGGGAGCCGAAATGTGCTAAAGATTTTGCCCAAGAGCAGGGAGTGGATAACTATTTTATGTTGTGTCAATGCAATTGGTACTTCAATCCCAGGATTTTATCTATTCAAAGGTAAAAATCAACTGAAAAACTATATACATAACTGTGAACCAGGTGCATGCATGACTGCACATCCCCATGCATGGATGACTAAAGCACTGTTTCTAAGTTGGATTTTTCACTTTGTTGCATCGGTACCAGGTGGCGTCTCGCCTAATAATAGACACCTTTTGATATTAGATGGCCATGGGAGCCACATGGTTGTACAAACAATTGAGGAAGCAAACAATTTAGGCATCGACTTGTTGATATTGCCTGCTCATAGCACTCACAAACTACAACCCCTTGATGTTAGTGTGTTTTGCCTTTTCAAGAACTATTTCATGTCGGAGCGCGCTGCATGGATGGCAAAGAATCCAGGGGTTGAGGTGAAAAGGTTCGAGCTAGTAGGGCTTGCAAGTAAAGCTTTTAAAAGGGCTTTGACACCATCAAATATCAAGGTTGGCTTTAGGATGATAGGAATCTAGCCACTGAACTATGATGCTCTTATGCATGATACTGGTTGTAGCCAAGCGTTTCATGTGGATGGTCAGGAAGAAGGGAATGCCCAAACAAGTTTTGAAGTGCAAGAAGTAGATGACCAAGATGATGTTGTTGCAGCTGGTAATATGATTTCCCTATCTCAAGGACACTTATATGCTGAAGATGATGAAACCATATGTGAAACACAATATAACCATGAACAAATTCGCAGTGACATGGAGATCGTTCCACCAACTCAAGAACATGAAATCCCTGTTACTGATATTGTTAATGACATTGTTGAACATGCAGTTGACAATGACCAATTGACATTGCCAAGCCAAGTAACCCCACCTTCATGGCTAGCAGAAGCAATGATCAATATGAATGCACATAGTGTCTCAGCAACCAATGAAGAAAGCATGAACATGCCCTCACAACCAATAGAATTGAATAGTGAAATTGTTCATTTTTTGTGTGGACAATAGATCAATGGAAGAAGATGAAGGACATAATGAGGCATCAAATAAAGATAATGATATAGTTCAATCAGTTCCAACAGATACTGAAGGGGAAGTACCAAGCAATGACATGTAGGTGGGAGAGGTGGAGAAGACACTTGGACGGTTCCTAAAGCTACCAGTAGAGAGAGTATCAATGAAGAAAAAGCAAGGTGCATCGGGTAGTCTTCGTCTGGGCTGAAGCTCACAATTACTCACCTCAAAGGACTATATAAACCTATTAGTTGAGTCTGAAAAAAAAGAAATTTGAAATGTAAGAATTAAAACAGAAAAAGAAGGATCAAGTCAAAGAGAAGAAGGTAGCAAGGATTGTTGCAGCAAAACGTCGAGTAGATGAAAGGATTGAAAGAGATAAAGCAAGGCAAGTTAAGAACCAACAAAAGCAAATGGCAAGACAGGAAAAGGAAAAATGAAAGGCACATCAAACGCTTGAAAAGGAACAAGGGATGATCAACGATACAAGAATAGTTGATGAAACCAAGATTATTTCAAACTCATTGGACTCCATTGCAGATAATACACCATTATTCCAAGATCTCATAAACATTCAAGTGCCTCACTATCAAACTGAGGGTTTAACCACTTGCCTTGTTCCTACCAGAGTTTGTGTCAATTTTCTGTATGCTCATTACACACCTCCACTTAATGCAGGGGTCAGTAGTGCAAATGTGAGGTATGGGTACTCAATACCTCCAAGGTTGGAAGCTACAAATTGGAATCAATCATATGGCAGCAATCAACCATTTCCTAATCAACCCTTGATTGGTAGGCCAACCTACCTAGCTCAAGAAGGTAACTCGAGGAGTTTTGGCACTTAAGATTCTCAGGGCCATAAAGAATAGGGTGTCATATGTTTTCTTGGCACATAAACATTTTGGCTTACAACACTAGATTGTATCTTTTTCTTGTCATAGAAACATTTTGGCTTACAACACTAAATTGTATCTTTTTCTTGTCACAGAAACATTTTGGCTTACAACCTAGTAGTGATTTCTTGTGGCAACCTAACTGTGTATGTTGAAAAGAAATTTTCAATGGAATATGTCTTTCTGTAAAATATTAATTATGATAAAACTATTTCTATAAGTTATTCTGTGAACTTTGTGTGGCTAGCTTAGAGGAATAAAGGAAGGAAACAGATAAGTATTGAAAAATAGTTTCCTTCATTGCTGGTTAATTAGTTATACTCGAAGCAGCTGGGTTAAACTGTGTAACTGTGGTTGTGTTGAAATAAAGTTTCTAGAACTAAATTAAGTTGTTGCATATTAGCAAAACTATTTATGGCTTCTATTAAACTCGAACTGAAAACTATTATTTCAGTGGTTGTAGCTAAAAGAAAAAAGGAAATTAATGAAAGAGGAATCCATGAGTAACTTTGTGAGATAACTGGGGTTAGTTTCTGGGCCAAGTCGATAGGGTCAACAGGTTAGAACCAATCCCCGTCTCCTTGAAGGCTCATTCAAGAGGATAGAGCCTTCAAGAGGATAACTATTGTCTAGGTAAATCTCAGTCAAATGATATCGTAAGGAATTCAATAATAACATTCCATTCCAACTTTGGACAAGAGATAATGGCCAAAGGCTTTTCTAACTACAAATCAAAATTATATTTATAGTTAGACGAAGAAGTAATAATTGAAGAACCTTAGTGACTTGGGAAAAAGGCATGTATAACATGAATAACTAGTACAATTTAAGAATTAAATGAATGCTAACATTTAAAAAATTGGGTCGGGTTCGATAGGGCGCAACACTCCTTGCATAAATTAATAGATATCTAGTAACCCTAAAATATGTATGCTCGGACCTTAGCTCTGAATGTTTAAACTTCAGTACTCAAATACTAGACCAACCATAAGTCCAGGAAGATTGTAATTGTAGTGTTTCATGATGAACCTTTTCCACTAGGAATACGATAAAAGAAAGTAGCTAAACACAATTCTTTACAAGAATAAACTTATAATAGCAACATATAAGTAATTATGGATCCATACGAATGACCCATTGGTGGGTCTTATAACAGAATCAACAAATGAACCTACTTTAGCTACAAAGAATACAATGCAGAATGTTGGGAATGTTCTTTTATAAAATTACAGTAATAAGGGATAGTGAAAAGGGATTTTCCCCTTAAAAGGAACTCCCCATTACCTGGACCATTTATCAGTGATTACATAATGGATTGTGAAGGAAGGTTGTAACTAGAAATATACATAGTAATCATCCAATCCTAGGACTAGCAAGCCTGCATATCGAGGCATTGATCTAACCCTAAGAACCTCAACAGATAAGTAAGGGAGGTGTTGTTCAGAGAACAATTTGGTTGGAAATTCCCATAAAGTTGATGGTCATCAAGAACGTGTAACATGCAAAAAGGAAATCTAGAAAAGGTTTCCATTGAAGGGGTATAAGATACAATAATCACTAAACACTGAACACCATTGCTACACATGTATCCATAAAGCAACCATTCTTCATGATCCCCTTCAACCTGATGTACAACCTAAAACAATCACCATGAAAGACTCCAAAAATTGAACACCCTACCTGCACATTTATCCATAAATCAACTATTCTTCGTGAACTTCTTCAACCATTTATAATAAATTTTTGAGAGCACTCATTATCAAGATGAGTAGGAAAAATGCTAAATACAAAAATCAAATGACCAGACAATCTATCTCATAGTAAATTTTATTAAATGTCAAAACCAAGTTGTATAGGAAAAAGGCTAAATAGAAAAATCAAATGACCAAACAGTCTCAAATGAGGAGGCAATCTACCTCATAATAAATTTTATTAAATGTCAACAAGCCACTGATAATTTTATTCATTGAGGGGACACTTGAGAAATTGAGAGCACTCATTATCAAGTTGCATATGAAAAAGGCTAAATACAGAAATCAAATGACTAGACAGTCTTTATCTCATAATAAGTTTTTGAGAGCACTCATTATTAAGTAGAGTAGGAAAAAAGCTAAATATGGCAGTAAAAACCTAAACCATAGTCCAATAATATAATGTTTGTAGGAGTTACTAGAGCCAAGCAACAGATAAAGAAATGTGATGATGTAATTTCTCAATGCCTGAAGATGTTGAGTCTTCCACCTGAATGATTGTTACCACATGCCAGTCGAGGACATTAATATTTTCCTCAACCATAGGATGAGGATAGGACCATGCTAGAAGGGAAACAAAAGAAATAATCTCTCTATCAAAAATTTGAAGGAAAGGCCTAGACTGGTTCCAGACATATAGACACTAGGCTTCTTCTTTACACCAACTAGGTTTTGAAATGCAAGTCCTAAAATCAAATATCCAAATATAGATCTATGCTATTAAATTGAACAAAAGGGTGGAAAATTTTACCTCCATAGTCCACACAATTGACAAGGAGGAAGCATTACATGAAACTTGCCAATATAAACACGAGTTAGTAGAAGAAATACAAAGAGAAGAGGCTTAGGTGCAGGATAACAGAGAGCCTTGACTTCCATGAAAAATCCTAACAAACAAATATGAATCAGTGTTGACCCATATTTAACCACCAAATTTCAGTGCACCATTGAGGCACCCAGTACCCATCCTAAGATCTTTGTCAAGAAGGTTGCAATAAGAGAATTGGATATTCCCCCCCCCCCCACTATAAAAAACACACCAACCGAGCGTTCCACCAAAGAAACCTTCAAGGAATCTATCCAAGGGAAAAAAACACTAGTAGTGGAAGAATCAAAAAAGAAATACCATTGCAACAACTAAAACTCAGGACCCAAAAGGAGAAAAATTTAGTAGTCTATGAAAACGGGAAATTAAGTCATACCAAAAGTCAAGATAGATAAGTACAACCTAAAACAATCACCATGAAAGACTCTGGACGTAGGGTTTCGAGGGTTTGTTTGGGGTCATTGTTGCGATGTTCCATTTTCCCTTTGTCTTTCTGCTCGGGGCCAGTTGTTGGGCGAAGCCCTCCACTGAAGATGGCACAAGACGGCCCCAGACAATAGCGAATAAGCACGATAACAGCGAAAATTTCACAAATACCATCATGAAAAACCACAAACAACATCAAAATATCCACAAAAAAGTGGATGACATCCTTGTAACCCTAAACCCTCAAAACCTGCCATAGAAAGTTTACAAAAAAATCCAAATAGAGTTGTTTGTGTTGAAAAACACAGAGAAATTGCTGGTACGATTAAAATCCTACCGGATAGAGGCCATGGATGGTCACCGACCCTTCCCGAAGCTCGCTAGACCTTCTCCACACCTGCAACGACCTTTTCCACACCTGCAACGAGAAGAAAAAGCCATTAGACAACAGAAAACAACAACAAAAAAAACCAGCATAGAATAACAAATTAAGCAATTACCTCTTAAAAAAGACCTTTGACTTCGAACTCGGTAAAACTGCAACTGGCTCCTCCCCAAACAACAAAAACTGCGAATAAGACCACCACCAAAGAAACCCTAAACAACCGGCGGTCCAAAACGACCAGCAAATCCAGGCGGAAAACCACAAGAAATCCAGAAGTGATGTTCCAACCACAACCCTAAACCTCGAACAAACATTTGCATCAGCACCTGCATACCAGACGAAGCACGCAAGTCCACAAACCCTAAACCTCGAACAAACATTTGCATCAGCACCTGCATACCAAACGAAGCGCGCAGGTTCTGGGGCCGTCCCGCGCCATCTTCGGCGGAGGGCTTTGCCCAACAACCGGCCCCGAGCAAAAAGACAAAGTGAAAATGGAACATCGCAGCAATGATCCCAAACAAACGGAGGAAATGGCGCGGAAACTTGTTTTTAGTTTATGACATGATGCCCAACACGTGGACCTCCACGGTGGACAGGTGTCACACTGCTTTCATGCACGTTCACATGGTGTTTAGCGACGTGGCGGGGAGGGCGCATAGGCATTGTTTTAAAAAACGGCCGTTTCGATACCGAAACAGCCGAGTTGATCCGAGTTGATGCCCTCCGGAGTGACTCGGCCGTTGAAACAGCTCGTTTGGCCGAGTCAGCCATGACTCGGCCAACTCGGCCGTTTTCGTATTGACTCGGCCGAGTCACAAACAGCCGGCCCATAACACGTTAAAATAGCGATTTAATATTTTTTTTATGAATTTTTAAGGTGTTTTCTGATTGGTTTGGACTCTAAGGTGTTATATGAATTTGCTAAATGTTATTTGGGGTCCATTTCCCCCTCCCAAACCCTATTTAACACACTCAAATGCTCTCATTCTCTCACAACAATCTCATGCATTTGAGTGAGAACTTCTTTGAGAGTTAGTGAGCGGTTCTTGAGCTTGTTTTTGGAGCAGTAGTGAAGAGTCTTGGGGGAGCATTGTAGCTGGAGTGAGGAGCTTCTTGGGCAGCCATTTGGAGCAGTAGTGAGGAGCTGCTTCTCGAAGCAAGCTTGAGGAGGTTGTTTGTGCCTCGAGGTATTTTTTTCACCTCTATAATTATGTTTTTGCTTATTAAATTTTAGGTGCATATCTAGAAAGCCTAGAGAGTGTTTTTTGTCAAAGAAATGAACATTGAATCAATGTTTTTTTTTTTTTTTCATTTTCAGATTGTTTGTTTTCATTTCCTAGTCAAAAAATGGCACCTAGAGCGAGAGATCCTGCTTGGCATATGTTGAAATGGTTGACAGTCAAATGCAATGAAAATTTTGCCATAAGAAAATTAAGGAAGGTCCTGGGGGTATTAATAGGCTGAAACAACACTTGGCAGGGATTAGAGGCCAAATTACCCCATGTACCTCACCAGAAATTGGGGAGATTAGGAAGCATTTGTTGGCCAGCTTTGAGAAATTTAAAGAAGATAAGGCTAGGAAAAGAGACATACAGGCTGAAATTGGGAGGAAGAGGGAGATACAAAAAATGGTGGCTACCAACCCCCATTATGATTTTGAGGGTTCTTCCTCTATCCCTCAAATTGATACATCCAACCCTTTCCGATATGTTCCTCCCTCTTTTGGTTCTGTTCAAGATAAGGGAAAGGGTAGAATGAAAAAGGGTGATGTGACTATCAAAATTTATTTCACTCCCTCCTCTCCATCAGATGCACATGGTCCTGAAGTTAGTAAAACTCAAATGCAGCCCACTTTAGATGACCATTGGAAGAAAGAATTGAGGGAGACTGCTTGTGAGTACATAGCTAGATGGTGGTATGATGCTGATATCCCCTTTAATGCTGCTCGTTCACCATATTATGAGCCTATGTTTGATGCCATACATGCTGCTGGAAAAGGCTTCAAAGGCCCTACTATGCATGAGCTAAGGGGGTTTCGTTTGCAGAAATAAATTCAATCCATTAATGAGTATTTGCAAGGGTTCAAGGACTCATGGGCAAGAACAGGGTGTACCATCATGTCAGATGGATGGACTGATCAAAGAAACCGTACCATCATAAACTTTCTTGTCTTCTGCCCACAGGGAACCATGTTTTTAAAATCAGTTGATGCATCTGATAAGGTAAAAGATGGCCACTTGTTGTTTCAACTATTGGATTAGGTTGTTGAGGAGGTGGGGGTGGTTAATGTTGTTCAAATCATCACAGATAATGCCTATAACTATGTTCTTGCTGGTAAACTGTTAGAGGAAAAACACAAGACCATCTTTTGGACCCCATGCGCTACACATTGCATAGACCTCATGCTTGAGGATATTGGAAAATTAGATTGGGTCAAAAACACTATAGATCATGCCAAAAGCATAACAAAATTTATCTACAATCATACATTGATTTTGAGCCTTATGAAGAAACACACTGGGGACAAGGATATTATTAGGCCTGCCATCACTAGATTTGCCACACATTTTTTGACAATGCAATCTATGCTTTCCCAACATAGAAACTTGCAAAAGATGTTTTCCAGTGATGAATATTAAAGCAATTGGTCTAACAAACCGGAAGGCAAAGAATTGAAAAGGAAAGTCTATGAAGAAACTTTTTGGAGAAAGGCAGCAAAGATTGCGAAGCTTGCTGAGCCACTAGTTAAGGTGTTGCAGTTGGTGGATGGGGAAAGGTTGACTATGGGCTTCATTTATGAGGCTATGGATCAAGCAAAGGAGCAAATAAAGACGGTATACAAGTATAGAGTGGAAAAATATGGGCCCATTTGGGCAATCATCATTGATGAAAGATGGAACAATCAACTCCATTCACGCTATACATGAAGCTGGGTATTTTTTGAACCCACGATATCATTATAAAGCTAAGAGTTAGGAGCTTTGAGGGGGGAGGTCAGAGATGGACTGATTGATTGCATTGATCGCATGATCCCATTGGAGTCTGATCAACTAGAGATACACCGACAGGTCACAACCTTCAGCAATGCATCAGGTACCTTTAGGAAGAACCTAGCAAAGATTGCAAGAGAAGTAGATGAGCCAGCTAAACAAAAATTTCAATTTTCAATTTCTTAATAGTTTTACTTTTTTTTTTAAGTTTGTTAATCGTTTATAATTTGAAAGTTAGATATAATTTGTAAATTTGTTGAGCTAACTCATTACACTCCTATGTTTTTTGCAGCACAATGGTGGGAGGCCTTTGGTGGCCATTGTCCTGAATTGCAAAGGTCTTCAATTCGTATTTTGAGTCAAACTTGGAGTGCATTTGGGTGTGAGCGCAATTGGTCTGTCTTTGAGAGGATTGACACAAAGAAGAGAAACCATTTGGATCAAAAACGGTTAAATGATCTAGTTTATTTCCAATACAACCTCCGGCTCAGACGAAACCATTTGCTGAACAAAAGACCTGATTCAGATCCCATTGTGTTGGAAGACATTGATCCAACATCAGATTGGGTAGTGGAGAGTCGTCGAGCAGAGTTTGATCCTGATGAGGATCTTGATTTAGATTTAGATATCGATACATCAGTTGAGCTTGAACATGTTGTTCAGTTGAATGCAGATCCCAATCCACCAGCCTCAGTCTCACAACCAGCAAGGACTCCAGTTGTAGGTGCTTCCTCTACTCAGCCACGACAGAAGCGCAGCTGCATATCTACTCTATCTCAGCTTGCATCTGCTGCAGTTGCACAACCTGCTAGTGGTACGACTTCTGCAGTTGCAGTTGGAGATGATGATGATGATGAGGAGTCATGGGCCCCCCTGTCTGACTCTGATGATGATGATCCAGAGATTGATCGACATGATCTTGGCTCCTCTGGCAGTAGCTACTAGCCAGTAGTACTAGTACTGGAGTCTAGTCACCGTCACAATTTACTTTTGTTGTAGAGGCCATTTCTAGCCTCCTTGGTTATGTGTTTTTTGTTTTGAGTCTTTGATCATGTATGACAGTTGACTATGTATTGTCATTGGGTACCATTTTGATATAATGGATTGGTTCATGAGCCTACTTTGATCATATGTTGTCTTCCATCTATATTATAACGCTGTGTGTTTGGAAACATGAATGAAAATCTTTAAAATTATGTTTTTTTATAAAAAAAATAAATATTTAATGTATATTTTACAACGACCGAGTCATTGAAATCGAGCCGGCCGAGTCATTACCGTTTCGGAGTCAGAGTCGGAGTCGATCCTCCGCCGAGTCGGAGTTTTAAAACTATGCGCACAGGTAATGGCGGCCCTCCCCTAGTAGTTGTTTATTTTAAATATGGAACAAATAATTGTTGAAAAATTTAATGGGTCAAGCTTCTTTATTTGGAAGGTGGGGGAAAGTCTAAATGAATTTGATGCATAAAAACTTATGGGGTTTAGTAAGAGGACTAGAACCAATACACCAAGATCCAAAACAATTAGCTAAATGGCATAAAAGGGAAGAAAGAGCTAAGTCTACTATAGGATTATCTTTGTCAGATTCACAGCTTCACCTTATAGACTTAGAAAAGTCCTCTTCACAAATATGGGAACACTTAATATATTTGGGGAAAAGGTCGTGAATGCAAAATTCTCTTTGAAATTGCAGTGATTCAAACTCAAAATGCATAATGGGGTATCATTTTCTACACACATAAATGATTTAGCTGGAGGAAATTGAGGTAAAAATAGAAGAAGAAGATGCTAATGCTACTTTGTTAAATAGCTTATCTTCAAATTATAATAATGTTATTTTCACTTTAAGTCAATTTTCCTCTCGATCATCAGATGAAATGATTGCAGCGCTCTTAGCAAAAGAGGAGAGGATGAAATCAGGTAACACAGAGGACAACTCACATGATGAAGTTCTTGCTCCCATCTATTATATATCAAGAATAAGTATCTTAGTCTTTATTTTAGATATAAAAAATGTAACTAAAAATATTCTCATTATAGACAAATATGTTAGTTCTACATAGGGAACACAACCTAGAAATTTTATCTCCCCTAGACACTGTGACATGACATCAAAATACCATCTTTTTGTATACTATGATTTGGGAATGTGTAGTCTATCAACACCTCTCGCTCCCAACCTCTTTGTCGTGTATGTAAATATAGATTTAGTGATCAATATATGTATTAAACGTAATGAAACTCTAAATCTTCAACTCATAATTATTTCACTATTACATTTCATCTACAGATATGATTTTTTTACGCTCTCAAATTGTCACATTCACCTCCTAAAGTTTTAATTCCATGTTAGCTCAAGTAGTCATAAGCAACACATGAGATCTCTCCTTGAGTTGGGGAGATCATGGGTTCGACTCTCTTGATTCCTTTTAGGTTGGAAGCTTGGAACTTAAGCACTCACAATTTTTTCACCCAATTATCACTTGTCCATGACAATCAAGTCCTCAAAACTTTCCTATACATGATTACATGAAAAAACTAAATATATAAATAAAGTGATTATAAGTCTTTCACACCGGTTAAACATAAATACATCAAACATTACACTCCTCATGGTACATATGCTCATGTCCTATACCCACAACAATTATCTGGTAACTTCCTAAGTATGATTCATGCTATGGTCACACCGAACCAACTTAATTCAACATTTAAACTTCAAAGATTGTCTTCTTATAACATAATCAAGACTAATCACATATCATGGCACATACACTCATGTCCTATACCCACAACAATTATAACATAATCAAGACTAATCTCATGTCCTATACCCACAACAATTATAACATAATCAAGGCACATACACTCCTGTCCTATACCCACAACAATTATTTGGTAACTTCCTAAGTATATTCATGTTATGGTCACACCGAGCCAACATAATTCAACATTTGAACCTCAAAGATTGTCTTCTTATAAAATAATCAAGATTAATCACATATCATTTTTATAAAAGAGCTTTATTAATGAAATAATGGGTATGATATATGTTTCGACAAACAACATTCAGCTCTATATGTATGCTCTTCCTAAATTGTTACATGACATTCGACTACCTATTTAACTATCTTAATGAATCCATCTATAAAAGAATTAGACAATAAATCTCAATATTAATATATTAAATTAAAGAAAATTTAGTCCTAAGGCCCTTCTTGTAGTTACAACTATAAAATGTATTGTCATAAATTTGGGTTGGGTTTAGGATTGCTAGATTTGCAACGTATTACATGGAGCATAAATGTATGGTAAAATCCAAAACTCCTAATTTGTATAATGATTTCTCAAATACAAGTAATTATCAATTTTATAAAAGAATGAACTCCTTGAGAACATTCAAGGAAGTCATTCTTATAACAACATTAAAACTATACTTGAAGGAGATTCACAATACTTTAAGCACTTGAACTTCAAACACCAGAGGCTCCTTCATATGGGATAAAAGGCTTCTACGAGGGCCAAACTGCAAAGTACACCTTCAAATATTAATGAACAATAAAACATTATGATTACCTAAGAATTATTTGCTGTAATGGAGTTAAACTACAATCTATGTACGATTTTAAAAAGTACACAATGCATCTAAATACAAATAACACAAACAAAACCATAAATTTATAAAACTCAAAATTGGAAATTCATGAGACTTTAATGAGAGTGTAAGAAAATTAACAAACCTCTGGAGGCTGAGGTTCAAGATTTTCACTTGTATATCCAACATTTGGAGGTATGAATGCTCTTCTCTTCCCTGTTAAAAAATAAATATGAAATATTTACATTTTGGAAACATCCACAAATAAAGTAATTAAAAAAATTACTAATGAGAATTAGTGTCTATAAATAATCTTCAAGAATTCCTTGCTCGCATCATTGCTTATTTTATGAACAAACATTTGGAAGCACTCAAATATATGTATTCCTACAATTAGCAATGGAAGGTGAAGAGAAAAACAAATAAAGGACTGACCAACTCACCTCCTGCTTTCATACCAACTAAAACTTCTTTTAATCCTGAAATGACCTGCAAACATTGTATTAATAAGTGAACAATGGACTGAACGATTTAGATACTTTGATGACTTGTTGAACATAAAAAGGTGTATACAAGAAACCCATGACTTTGTGAACACTAACTCTTTACTTAACTAGTAAAATGCCTAGAACAAAAGACAAGGTTAAGGTGTCACCAGAATAATTCAACAAAACATGAACCTAAATTAAATGGTGATTCCGGTTCCTTAAGTATTATGATCCTTGTTTTGCACATAATAAACCTTTCATTATTGCACAATTTAATTTTATAGTCTATGATTCGATTAGTGAAAGTTAGAAAGGAGAAAATGGGAAAATATTAGTCTCGGAAGAACTCTTGTGTTAGGAAAATTGAAATGGTAGTTCCCATTTATCGCAGTGGGTTATGTGATAGATGCAACTTAGTAAAGAAAGATCCCTTATCTGGCCACAAGAAATTGTAGGAGTCACATTACAGGTCTGTGTAAGGCACAATTAATATTCATTAATTATGGGACACCTTGTCAACATAATTGGCCCCAAAGTCTAGTAGGACATGACTTTATCTTAAACCATGTGCATCGGTTAACGGCACTATAAATAAACTTTTTGTTTGATTTCCTTATCACTCATTCATTGTGCATTTTTGGTCATTTATTGTGCCCTATAGGATAAATTGATTAATCCAGATTGTAGTTCCCTACTCAAATTGCACAATCTCATGTCTGTGAACTTGTATACATGTCTATTTATATATAGAAGAATATGCACAGTAAGAACTCATAACAAATAATAGTATTATACAATACTTAATGTATATAAATGTGAATAAAGCCCAAGGCCAATTAGCAAGCTTTCACAAGCCTTGGCCATCTTTATCTCATTAATTCATAGTCTACAAACTCAAAATCACTTTTGCAGTGCTCACAAAAACAAAATGTGGATGTCTTCATAGACCAAGCAAAAACTTCTAATTAAACCTACTTGTTCCTTTTCCAAAACCATGGAGGACTTCGTTGTTGAATTTTAGTAGTTCTCTTAGCTTGATAATTGTTCCTTGTGATTTTTACAAGAATTTACCTTGGGAAAACCCCACTCCAAGGGAAAAAACCCAACAATCCTTTCCTTATAGAATCAAGTCAACAAGACATCAAGTCATATACAAAATGACTGACAATGTAGCTAAGATGACCAACCTCCAAGTGCCAAGTCAACCCTCTAGCATATCAAGACAAAATGCTTCCCAAATTTGTCCAGAAAGAAGGTTTTTACCAGGTCTGTAATAGGGACGAAATTCAGCCTGCAGTAGCCTCAGACATTACACTTCTTCCACATGAATGAGCCACAAAAACTTCACACTCCTTCCACATGAACGAGCCATGGAAACTTCTCACTTCTTTCACGGGAACAAGCCATAGAACCACTGAAAATTACACCTCAAACTTCTTCTTCTACTCGGTGTTCCAAGTCTCCTTGAGCGAGGGAAGATCATATGTATAAGAGTGTGGGATGTGTGTCCAATGAGGAATGTGAGTGGGCTATATATAGCCTCCAACCCATGCGAAAGGATGCCACTTAAGTTGAGCCAACATGAGGGTTAGGAGGGCCGACTTGGCAACTTGGTAGGTTAAATGACACTTAACAAAATTCATTTTTCTTCCTTTGAAAGGGTCATGAAGAACATGTCCTTCTATATTTTCTTTTGACCAATACAAAGCATGAAGAACATGCTTGTCAATAATAATTTTAAGTATTCAAAATACATCAATAAAGTAATATTATGAAGACTGACCATAGCTCAATTCTTCAACATTCATTTGGTGTGTACATAATGTCTTTTGTGGACATCCACAAGACGACAAACTTAAATTGCAAGCATCCTTGGAAATTATACCCACAACCACATGTGCATCAAAGATTAAAAGCTTCTTTGTAGACCCTCAACTAGTTGCAAACCTCCTTTTTCTAATCTCGATACAACCATAGTCATAACAGGAACTTGACTATCACAATTGAGTTCAAACACTTCAATGACAATTGCATGACAAAAGTCCCTGCTACCATGATTGTTGGATTGGACCTCTCTTTTATGGATATGTGACTTGGGATAGTGTACATTGGTGTGATCTATGTCTATATTATCACACATTGGCTTGGTTGATTGTCTCCCAAGAAATTTTGGGTTTTATGACATTTTGGCACTTCAGATCATGTAAAACATCTCCATGAGGGGCCTCTACATATTTTATGCACTTGGATCTTAGAGGGCCCCTTACTCCAACACCTTGAACCTTTTGAGATAGGTTTTCATGTATGAAGACTTGTTACATGATGCCAAAACACTCATTACAGAGCACTCCACCATTTCTCACATATTTGGAGGCATGTGTCACTATTGTTGAGTTGTCCACTTGGTTGAGGCCATTAGAGGATGTTACTTGATTGTTCGAGCAAGTCCTTGGACCATGGAAGTTGTTTGGACCTTCTTTAGCTTGGAGGATGTTGTTAATAGGATAAAGGAGGTGGTTATCCCTTGGAGGACTCATCACATCACCATTGGACTATCTCTAGGAGAGTCGTCCACATTTTTTAGCCCCCGTGTGCCACATGTGTGATCTATAAGGCCTTGTATGCTAGTCAGTTTGCTCATTTGAGGAGCCAATCCAGTTTTGAGGAGTTTGTAGTGGTAGTTACCTTCCTTGGAGGAAGTGTTATCACTTTGTAATTTCCGAGGTTGCAAAAGAAGATCACAGAGGTAACTACCAACCACTTTGGAAACTGAGATCTAGCTCTACCAACTTCAAAGAGGACTCTCTCTGTCAAATTTAACTTTGTTTTGATTAGAATTTTAGGCTAGTTATTGGGCTCAGAGTTTGGTTTTTGAATTTCTTTGGTTGGAATAGCAAGGGAAGGCCATTGGGCAATGGAGTCAGAAGAGCTTGGGGTGATTAATTTGCAGAAGTGTCAAGCTTAAATGAAACAGGGAAAAGTAGGCATACTATTGGATCTTTTAGATTTAAATGAAATGAAGTGGAAGAAGAGAAATAGATTCATTGAAGCTAAAGAGCAGTTAAGAATTCTTTAACTTGATATCAGAGGAAAACATTTAGAATTGTCAACACCGAGTACAAAGTGCTAAGAAACAAATTATGTACTTATACTTTCTGTTTAACAATTAAGAATAGAGAATACATAAGCATGATAGACAAAGAAAATAAACAAAGAATAGTAGATGCACTTCACCAAATAGATATGACACAGGAATCCTGAAACAACTTGTCTTGTATTACTACAAAGGTCACTTGAACTCAGTGAACAACTTTACAATGAATGGTAGTCTTTCTCATTACAAATCCCATCATCTATTACTTCAAATTATGAAGTATTTATACAAATTCTAAACTAAAATATCTTGAACAAAAATCAAGATTTGTTACAAATATCTCAAACTGTATTACACAAATAGAACTTAAATATAAGACATTCAAAACTAATGAATCTACTTGGAACTATCTTTGTGGATTGTTTGTGACAAAGAAGAGAAATTTGAATTTGATAGCAACTCTTATTTGATGAGGTGGCCTCCAAGTCACTAACTGTCTTTGAGCTTTTTCCTCCTGAAATTATGAAAAATAGGGTCCAGTGATCCCTTTGTATATCCCAACCCATAATAGTTGTTAGAAAACTGAGAGAGGTTTTTGTAAATGATGATGTTAACAACAAAAACCTCTTTCAGTTTTTGAAAATTCATTTACACCTGCTCAGAAACCGCATTTGAAAACACTGACTAAAAACAGGAAATTTGGGAAAGTATGCCTACAAAGCTTCATCTCAATCTCCCAAACCATAATAGTTGTTAGAAAACTGAGCGAGGTTTCTGTACATGAGGATGTTATAGACAAAAACCTCTTTCCATTTTTGAAAATTCGTTCTCAGTTGTTTGTAAACCATGTTTTAAAATACTGTGTTGTACAAGAAAAAAACATAATGTAAACTGACCATGGAACGTACATATGACGTGGAGGCGGGAGGTGACATGGAGGTGGGGGATGATGTGGAGGCACATGGTTGGCAGAAATAGTTGACGTGTGAACGTAGAAGGAAGGCATGGGAATGGAACAGTAAGTGGGAGCGGGATCAAGCGAGAGGGGATACATAGCAGTAGGGGAGTAGAGGTGTAGGGTGACGTAATCGGGAGTGTGGATTATGGCAGGAGCGGTGAAAACCGCTTTCGGAGGGGGTTAAGAGTGGTATATGGTAAGTGACGGAGGGTGCAAAATAAGGTAAGAGGGACACATAGCAGCGGGCTCGGCAGGGAGGAAACCGCTTTTCGGACGCCTCCCCCGTCGCAACCCCACCCCTACCAATAAAGGTAGGATGGCAAGGAGGGGCCAAAAAGCACTATCAATCATTGATCCGGTGGAGTGATGATCGGGTGGCAGATTGGAGCGAGTAATCTAACCACATACGACAAATCTCCATTTGTCGTTTTCAACTCTACAATAAAATCAAAGCTATAGTACCAAAGCCTTATTACAATTTATTTAATCACATTAAAATGATGTGATTAATTTAATCTAAACATACTTAATTATCCTTTAATGCTGCATTTCGACTTGCAAGCATATTTGTTCATTTTTCTTAAGATTTTGATATTTTTTTGGAAATAATTTACAACATGGAATATTAATTACAACATCTGAAATATAATAATCAAACGACCCTATAAAAAATTATAGGACCCTAACATAGGCTCCAACTAGGGATGGCATTCTCCTTGTGAAGTGCCAAGAACACCATAGACTAGTAGCTTGATCCATTGGGTTGATCCCAAAACCTGCAACCTGTTCTGCCATAAAATCTCTGCTACTAAAAATCTCTCAAACTGAAATCGAAACCATTCTACACACTGAAATCTGAAATATACACTGAACCGAAAGTTGTACTACAAACTGAAACTGGAAAGAATGCTTGAAAAAATGATCAGGGCACTAAGCTTATCTGCACATTGCTACCTACCCTATACTGTTGAAAATCATGATGAATCAAATAATGCAAAAATGCCAATGAAGCCAGTCAAGTAGCTGCTGAAACAAGTGGGATGCTTCACTGTTTGTTAGCATAATCAAAAGGACAACTTGACTTTTTGTCCATAAAATCAATGTTGTAGAGTGCAATGGCAACTGTTGTTGGATTTGGTCATGAAAACATGATTGAACACTTGAGCTGAAAAGAACATCCATGTAGTTTTCTAGAGGATCAATAAAGGCATGATTAATTAGTTTATTTTGTAGGCCTTCATTAACCGATTGAGCATGGAAGATTTCATCAGTTGTATTCTCAAGGTTAAACCATGATTCTATCTGTTTAGTTTCAACCTTATGTTCAAAAACAAAACTCTCATCCCTCTGCAAATCTAAAGGCAATACAATCTCCTCTTGTTTTGGAGAAGGAAGATTTTCCAAGAATTGCTTAGGATCTCGGAAATTATAGGACCAAATCTGAAAATCCAAAAGTTCAATATCCTTCTCAAATCTTTCAACAGCTAACCGAAGAAAACAAACTTTACTTTCAGGAGAAAATTTGCTCTATTTCAAACAACGAAACACAGTCATTGAGAAATCTTCATCAATTTGAAAATTGGCTAATTTGTTCCTGACTTTTTTTAAAACTTCACAAGATAGAGGATTTGCCACATACCCTGTCATCTCATTTAGAAAGAAATCTAATCAAGTTGTAGTGGAGTCGCCATGAATGCTCTAAAATATGGATTCTTTGATAGTGGAATCACCCTAAAAACTTTGAAGCTTTGGGTACTTTGAACATGGAGTCACCAGGTGAATGATACAACCTTCTAGTGTCTGATGACTGTCCACCATCAGTAATTAGATCTGGAACTTGATATGCTTTTCTTAGGAACCTGAAATGTTCAGATCCCCAGTATGGTCGCCACTATGTTATCACTCTGTAATTTCCAAGGTTGCAAAAGAAGATCATAGAGGTAACTACCAACCACTTTGGAAGTTGGGATCTAGCCCTACTAGCTTCAGAGAGGGCTCTCTCTGTCAAATTTAACTTTGTTTTGATTAGAATTTTAGGCTAGTTATTGGGCTTAGAGTTTGGTTTTGAATTGGTTTGGTTGGAACAACAAGGAAAGGCCATTGGGCAATGGTGTCAAAAGAGTTTGAGGTGATCAATTTGCAGAAGTATCAAGCTTAAGTGAAACAAGGCAAGGTAGGCATACTATTGGATCTTTTAGATTTAAACGTAATGAAGTGGAAGAAAAGAAATAGATTCAATTGAAGCTAAAGAGCAGTTAAGAATTCTTTAACTTGATATCAGAGGAAAACATTTAGAATTGTCAACACTGAGTATAGAGTTTTAAGAACAAATTATGTAATTATACTTTTTGTTTAACAATTAAGAATAAAGAATACATAAGCACGATAGACAAAGAAAATAAACAAAGAACAGTAGATGCACTTCACCAAATAGATATGACACAGGAATCCTGAAACAACTTGTCTTGTATCACTACTAAAGGTACACTTGAACTCAATGAACTTTACAATGAATGGTAGTCTTTCTCATTACAAATCCCAACATCTATTACTTAAAATTATGAAGTATTTATACAAATTCTAAACCAAAATATCTTGAAAAAATATCAAGATTTGTTACAAATATTTCAAACTGCATTACACAAATAGAACTGAAATATAGGTCATTCAAAAATAATAAATCTACTTGGAACTGTCTTTGTGAATTGTTGGTGACAAAGAAGAGCAATTTGAATTTGATAGCAACTCTTATTTGATGAGGTGGCCTCCAAGTCACTAACTGTCTTTGAGCTTTTTCTTCCCGAAATTCTGAAAAATAGGGTCCAGTGATCCCTTTGTATATCCCAAACCATAATAGTTGTTAGAAAATTGAGAGAGGATTTTGTAAATGATGATGTTAGCAACAAAAACCTCTTTCAGTTTTTGAAAATTCATTTCCACCTACTCGAAAACCACATTGGAAAACACTAACTAAAAACAGGGAAATTCAGGAAAGTATGATTGCAAAGCTTCATTCGAATCTCCCAAACCATAATAGTTGTTAGAAAACTGAGAGAGGTTTTTGTAAATGATGTTGTTAGCAACAAAAACCTCTTTCAGTTTTTGAAAATTCATTTCCACCTGCTCGGAAACCGCATTTGAAAAACACTGACTAAAAATAGGGAAATTCGGGAGAGTATGCTTGCAAAGCTTCATCCGAATCTCCCAAACCATAATAGTTGTTAGAAAATAGAGAGAGGTTTTTGGACATGAGGATGTTATAAACAAAAACCCCTTTCAGTTTTTGAAAATTCATTATTAGTTGTTTGTATACCATGTTTTAAATTACTTTGTATAGGAAAAAAACATAGTTTTAACTGACCATGAAACATACATATGACGTGGCGGTGGGAGGTGACATCGAGGTGGGGGATGATGTGGACACACATGGTTGGCAGAAATAGTTGATGTGTGAATGCGGAAGGAAGGCGTGGGAATGGAACGGTAAGCGGTAGTGGGATCAAGCGGGACAAGATATGTGGTAGTAGGGGAGTGGAGGTGGAGGGTGACGTAACTGAGGGTGTGGATTATTGTTGATTTTAGGTATGCTCTATGCTAGAACAATTTATTTCAATTTTTATGGTTAGCTCATTATCTTTTCCATATTAGCAATCACATCAACATTAAATTAAACTGCAGATAGAACATAAATATAAATCGCAAAAGACAAGCCAAGACAAGAGGACACAAGATGTGGCGCTAGCCAGGGACAAACCCCAATGTGGAGAAACCCTTGATCAATTCTTCTTTTATTTTCTTCAAAGTTCAGCAGAGAAAGTGAGAGAGATAGTACATTTACAACAGAGGTCAACCCTTTGACTTATCTAGATCAGAGCATAGATCATCTCCTATAACGATGATACATGAGATCAGTTGAAGACATTCTGCTTCAACTGATTCTCCAAGGTGACGGCTTCACCTATTGTAGCATTGCATTTCGTCTGCATCATGCATCATCATGTTGCTCATGATCACTATGCTGCCCATACATATGTTGTCCATCATCTCATACATCATGCTGCCCATGATCATTATACATCATGCTGCCCATACTCATATCATCATGCATCATTATGTTGCTCATGTTCATATCATCATGTTGCTTATTATGCTGCCCATGATCTCATACATCATGTTGCCTTCCTTCGGAGATAGATGCTCCAACTGTTTCGGCAGTTCCCAGTGGTTCCGGCTTTTCTGGTAGTTCTGACATTTCCAGCTTTTTTGGCTTTTCTGGCTTTTCCGGTATTTCCGGCTTTTCCGGCAGTTTCGGCGTTTCTGGTAGTTCCGATGTTTCTGGCAGTTCTGGCTTTTCCTTAGGATCTCTCCTCCTACTAAATCCCAAGGACAAGTAGAGAGAGGAAGAGATCCAAGTGTGTGTAGAAATGACTTGAAGTCCTCTTCTATTTATACTAAAACTTAGAGGTTGAATAGACATGACTGTTGGGCTTCTGAGCCTACATAAGTTGCTGGCTGACTTAACAATTTGTCCATAACATAAATAAATTCATTACTTCTTTAATACTTATCGGAATCGAATGATTTTTAGATCAGTCCTACACATCTCGACGAGAGGGATGTAATAAAAATATCAGCTGCCACAAATAAGCTGACCCACATGGATTTTGGCCCTAGTTGCCAATTTTAACACTCCCTCTCAACTAGGGAGAACTCCATCCGCTGATCCATATGTCCAATTGTACTATCTCTGCCATCAATGCCCTACACTGCTCAGCTTTGCTGGCTCTGCTCTGCTCTACTGGTTCTGTTCTGCTCTGCTCAACTCTACTGACTCTGCTCTGCTCTGCTGGCTCTGCTCTGCTCTGCTCAGCTCTGTTGGCTCCGCTCTGCACAACTTAGCTCTGTTGAACTATGAAGAAGAAGAATTGATCGAGAATGTCTCATACCATTCTTCACTGACCCGAAGTCAGTCTCAGAGTGCGTACCACTCCTACCACTGGTCCCAGACCAGTCTCAACCGACCCAAAGTCAGCGTCATAGTAGGTACAACTCTTACCACTGGTCCCAGACCAGTATCATTGATCCCAGATCAATGAAGGTCATCCTAGCATAAGGAGTACGGTAGATACAGCGATGCGTCCATCGGTATTACTATGGTCCCTATCCTCATTTCCCTGCTCATTTATCAGATGAGAGGTACTTCCCATGAGTCCTAGACTGCATGGGTAGGATGCCTCGATAGGAGAACTTAATCAATCTTGTCCTCACAAGAGAACTAATCATCCTGCTACACAATTTCCATGGAGAACACATCATCCAGGCCTTACAGGAGAACTAATCATCTTGCTACACAATCGTTATGGAGAACACATCATCTAGACCTCACAGGAGAATTAATCATCCTGCTACACAATCGTCATGGAGAACACATCATCCGGACCTCACAGGAGAATTAATCATCCTACTACGCAGGAGAGCGAATCATCTTGTCCCACAAGAGAGCGAATCATCTTGTCCACAGGAGAGCGAATCATCCTGTCCACAGGAGAGCGAATCACCTTGTCCCACAAGAGAGCGAATCATCTTGTCCACAGGAGAGCGAATCATCCTGTCCACAAGAGAGCGAATCATCCTGTCCACAGGAAATCGAATCATCCTGTCCCAGTGTGCACCACCAGGGGAGGGTGAGTCACCTTGTGGTCGTATGTTGCTCCAATAAGAACCGCAAGCCAGAGCTCAATGTATGCAACATGCAGGACCCTTTTACAAGGGTCTCTTGATGACTCCAAGTCGTTCGGGAAAATCACAAATTTGATCTTTTCCCCGGGGCTCTAACAAAGTGTAGCGACTTGCACATCATCTCAGTGCGATGAAGCCTCCTTGCTCATCGACTTACCATATCCTAGATAAGGCAGTATCTGATGTCTATCTGTTGGAGCCTGGAGCAGTCACTAAATACAGGATTCCTCAATAATCGAATCCCACCTCTGGTTGTCACAGAGAATCACAGTGGTATTCATCATATGTACTCACTGAAGAGTTTCCACAACCAGGCAACTTCATACGAGGTCATACTCGTAGTTATGTATCTGGTCTCGGCGGTACTTATAACAACTGACTTCTGCTTCTTGCTCATCCATGATATCGAAGCATAATCCAAAGAGAAACATCACTAAGAAGTGCTCTAGTGATCCTCTACACTGCTTGCCCAGTTAGCATTTGAATAATCATGCAGTTTCAAATTTCCAGCAGTGTATCTCAATCCATGAGAGATTGTGCCCTGAAGATATCTTAGAAGATTCTAGGCACCAATCTAGTGAAGCTCAAACAAATATGAGCTCACCATACTAACTGCAAAACATATGTTCGGACGGAGGTTCACCAAGAACATCAACGCAAATGAGTTTATGAAACTCAGAGGCATTTCCCAAATCTGGTCCGACATCACTACCATATAACTTCTAAAAGTTAAGATCCTCGAGGTAGTCACAGGCTTGCAATGTATCTTTCCACATTCGGAATCCAACTTCCTCTGTCTTCTACAAATGAGAGGTCTGTCATCCACAACCTTCGGATGGTTTGGATCGATTTCACTCCTAGTGAATCTCAGCTTCATCAGACCGCTGTTGATCCTCTCATACTATGTCCGGGGTGTTTTGCTTCAAGCCATAGAGGGCTTTCTACCACCTGCATACATGAGATTCCTAATCATGAATCTCAAACTCCTCGAGTTGTTCCAAACTTGTGGACTTGTGGCATGAAAGGAATGGTCCCCTTTTAAGATTTTCCTTTGGCACATCTCAGACATGTACCTTCATACTCTTTTTGAATTCAAGCATCCCTGTCACCATTAGACTCACAGACCTCCGGTGTTGTGTCACTGGACATGGTCCCCAGTGGACTTCCTAAAACTTGATACAACCCTGAACTCAAAAACATCTTAGAAAAATCTATTTTCAAATACATACCTTTCCATCGATGAGTGCCACCTTGAACCTTTGACTTCCATTGCTAAAATGGACACTAGGTTCTTCTTGCGATCAGGTACATAAAAGTGTTTCTGTAAATGAATCAAGTTACCCTCATTCAATTTAGGGGTAACATTCCCTACACCCTTTCTAGGTAGGTGGTATCGGCTCCAAGTATAATCCCATGATTATCTATCCGATGAAGTGCCTGGGGTTCCTTGCTTTCTTTGAAGAGTCGATCATTTCTCCTTGATGAATTGTATTACCTGTCATTCCCCGGAATGATTGTTATCTTCATCAAGAGATGTGTCTCTACCATTCAAACACTCCTTCGCATAACGGCCAAACTTATTGCAACCAAGGCATCTGCCTTTACTTCCACCCTTAGATGCAAACTTCCCAATGAAGTGATCTTTAGATGGACCATCAGAAACTTCCACTATGCCAATCTGATAATATGCTCTACTTCAACTTCACCCTTTGTGAACTTAGAAGAGAGATGTGGAACCCATTAATCCTATTGTCTTGTCCCTATTGTCTTTGGTGATTGCTTTTTCACTCTTGCTTGGGCATTGTCTTCACCTCAGCTCTAATACCATGTTAATTTTAGGTATGTTCTATGCTAGAGCAATTTATTTCAATTTTTATAGTTAGCTCATTACCTTTTCCAGATTAGCAATCACATCAGCATTAAAATAAACTGTAGATAGAACATAAATATAAATCGCAGAAGACAAGCCAAGACAAGAGGACACAAGATGTGGCGCTAGCCAGGGACAAACTCCAATGTGGGGAAACCCTTGATCAATTCTTCTTTTATGTTCTTCAAAGTTCAGCAGAGAAAGTGAGAGAGAGTACATTTACAACAGAAGTCAACCCTTTGACTTATCTAGATCAGAGCATAGATCATCTCCTACAAAGATGATACATGAGATCTGTTGAAGACATTTTGCTTCAACTGATTCTCCAAGGTGACGGCTTCACCTATCGTAGCATTGCATTTCGTCTGCCTCATGCATCATCATGCTGCTCATGATCACTATGCTGCCCATACATCATGTTGTCCATGATCTCATACATCACGCTGCCCATGATCTTTATACATCATGCTGCCCATACTCATATCATCATGCATCATTATGCTGCCCATGCTCATATCATCATGTTGCGTATTATGCTGCCCATGATCTCATACATCATGCTACCTTCCTTCAGAGATAGATGCTCTAGCTGTTTCAGCAATTCCTAGTAGTTCTGGCTTTTCTGGTAGTTTCAGCTTTTCCGGTAGTTTCGCTTTTCTGGTAGTTCCGGCTTTTCCGGCTTTTCTGGCATTTCCGACAGTTCCGGCTTTTTCGGCAGTTCTAGCTTTTTCATCTTTTCTAGTTTTCCCAGCAGTTCCGGCTTTTCTGACAGTTCCAGCTTTTTCTGGTAGTTCCGGCTTTTCCGATAGTTCCGACTTTTCTAGCTTCTCCGACTTTTCCAGCTTTTTCGGTTATTCTGGCTTTTCCAACTATTCCGGCAGTTCCAGCTTTTCCTTAGGATCTCTCCTCCTACTAAAATCCAAAGACAAGTACAGAGAAAGAGATCCAAGTGTGTGTAGAAATGACTTGAAGTCCTCTTCTATTTCTACTAAAACGTAGAGGTTGAATAGACATGACTGTTGGGCTTTTGAGCCTACATAAGTTGTTGGCCGACTTAAGAATTTGTCCATAACATAAATAAAATCATAAATTCATATATACTTTATTGGAATCGGATGATCTTTAGATCAATCCTACACCTCTCGACGAAAGGGATCCAATAAAAATATCAGTTGCCACAAATAAGCTGACCCACATGGAGTTTGGCCCTAGTTGCCAATTTTAACAATTGTGGCAGGAGCGGCGCAAACCACTTTCGAAGGGGGTTAGGAGTGGTATATGGTAAGTGACGAGGGGTACGAAATAAGGTAAGAGGGATACGTAGCAGTGGGCCCAGTGGAGAGGAAACAGCTTTTCAGACCTGCCCCTGTTGATTTGGGGTAGCATCAGATGTGCTCTAGCTGTGAAAATTGGTGGAGAGGCTAAAGCACATGAGATTTCTAAGACCCAGAAATGGTTTGGGCAAATTGTACCCAGTTAAGGAGATATTAAAATAATTTCTATTTTTAATGGAGTTCCTAAGTCTAAACTTAGGAAAAATAAAATATTAATGGGTATTAATATAAAACTGGGTTAGAAGGTTCTAAATGACATGGATCAAGCCAAATCTAATCTTAGCCGTTGATTAGAGATGTAATCTTGGTCGTTGAAGGACCAATAGGAAAAGTATAAGAGGAGGCTTGAGGGTCAGTTGGAGAACACACCAGACTGATCAGTCATTCGATTTTCTAGAGCGGGGATTGCTAAGAAAAGTCGAATCAGTGACCAGTTTGTAGTGAGGGGCAATGAGTACGAGACAGAGGCAGAGATAGCGCTGGATGACCAGTGCAGAGGCAAAGAGGCAGACGCAGAAGCCAGATGGAGCCACGCAAAGGCTAGTAGAGATAGTGCAGAGGCCAGGAGGGCCACGTCATCCATGCAAAGGCTGTTGGAGTGACGTAGAGAGCCAGAGAGGCTGCACAGAGCCTAAAAGAGCTGACGCAGAGGCCAGGAGGGCTAATGCAGTGCTTCAATTGTGCTGGAGAGGGTTTCATGGGGCAAATTTTCTAAATATTTGCTTCCAAATAAAGAGGTATTACTATAGGATTATTTTCTCTATCGGGTGAGCCAGTTTGGCACCCAGTTGTACTCAGATAGACTCCATAACAAAATAACCCTCAAAATTGCTGCACTGGTTTTCCCGCGTTGGGTTTTTCCAAGGACGAGTTGTCCAAAAATAACGGTGTCACTTTTGTGTTTTCTATTTCTTTCAGTTATTGATCTGTATATGGTTGACACTGTATTGTACTTATTTTGATATTATGTTTAAATAACTTGTTCGTAATTAACAAGTAGGAGAAATCAACCAAAGAATACAGATAAAATTTCTTACTTAGAAATTTCAACATGGTATCAAAGCGTGGTCGCAGATCACAGGAGAGTTGAAGGCACTAGCTAAAGCAGAGCATTTGCAGCAGAAACAGCTGTCTCGAGTGACAAAATTTGTTCCTAGTAGAAAGCAGCGGAGAAGGGTTGATGCAGAGGGACTGCGTCATCAGTTCGGGCTAGAGAGAGGTTAGCGCAGAGGCTGACAAGGGCAGAAAAAGGCTCATGAAGAGCCACGCAAAGACGAGGAGGGTTAACGCAGTTGGCTTGGGGAGCATTTTAGCCATTTTCGGGATTGCGCAGAGCTTAGAGGCTTAGTCCTTCGGTTGTTGGGGCTTAGGAAGTTGTGGGCAATTTGCGAGGAGTGAAGTTGGTGGGGTGTTGTTGTTGCCGAGATATAACGGTACCTAACAGGGCAAACCAAGGTAGAGGGAGTCGCTACCTAGGTAGATTTCTAGCCAAGAAATCGAGATTAGTGTTGCAGGAGCATAGGAGATCGAAGAGGTGCTTCTTGACAGTTGGCAGGTGAACTTCCAGACGGGAAGTAGACTCAGAGGGAGTCGAAGAGAGAACTTCTAGAGGGAAGTAGAGACTCAAAGGAGTCGAAAGGAAGAGCCTAGTCTGAAAGGCCAGGATCCTGTCCATTCTAGATAGACATCACATCAAGGCCTTCGCCTTGAGAATAGTGGCTATCCCAGTTGACCCTGCTGACAATGAAAAGTACGAGGAAGAAATGGCCAAGGCAAAAAGTATAATCCTTGATGGGGTTAAGGATCATGTGGTCCAACATATTGCCGAGAAGGAGACGGCAAAGGAAATGTGGGATGCAGCAGTACAGGATGTAGCAGTGCAGAGGATATTGGGCGGGGAGGCTTAGCATCAGCATAGGTATCGGTGCCATATAATCAGGGTGATGCTCAGTGTGGAGTATTACTAGAGCACAGTCCTCGCTAAGAGGGATTGTTGATTTAAGGAAGCATCGGATGTGCTCTAGCCATGAAAATTGGTGGAGAGGCTAAAGCACATGAGATCTCCAAGACCTAGAAGTGGTTTGGGCAGATTCTACCTGGTTAAGAAGATATTAAAATAATTAATATTTTTAATGGAGTTCCTAAGTCTAAACTTAGGAAAAATAAAATATTAATGGGTATTAATATAAAATTGGGTTAGAAGGTTCTAAATGACATAGATCAAGCCAAATCTAATCTTAGCCGTTGATTAGAGATGTAATCTCGATCGTTGAAGGACCAACAGGAAAAGTATAAGAGGAGGCTTGAGGGTCAGTTGGAGAACACACCAAAGTGATCAGTCATTCGATTCCTTAGAGAAGGGTTTGCTAAGAAAAGTCGAATTAGTGATCAGTTTGCAGTGAAGGGCAGTGAGTACGAGACGGAGAGGCAGAGATAGTGTTGGAAGACCAACGCAGAGGCAGAGATAGTGCCGAAAGACCAATGCAGAGGCAGAGAGGCAAATGCAGAAGCCAGAGGGAGCCACGCAGAGGCTAGGAGGGCCTGCGTCATCCACACAGAGGCTGCTAGAGTGACGCAAAGAGCCAGAGTGGCTGCACAGAACATCAGAGAGCTGATGCAGGGGGTTTTAGGCTGACACAGAGGCCAGGACGGCTGATGCAATGCTTCAGTTGTGCTAGAGAGGGTTTCGTGTGGTAGATTTTCTGAATATTTGCTTCCGAATAGAGAGCTATTACTGCCAGATTATTTTCTTTGTCGAGTGAGCCAATTTGGCACCCAGTTGTACTCAAATAGACTGCATAATAAAACAACCCTCAGAATTGCTACACCAGTTTTCCCACATTGGGTTTTTTCGGGGATGAGTTGTCAAAAAATAACAGTGTCACTTGTGTGTTTGCTATTTCTTTCAACTGTTGATCTGTAGATGGTTGAGACTATATTATGTTTATTTTGATATTTATATGTTTAAATAACTTGTTCGTAATTAACAAGTAGGAGAAATAAACTAGAGAATACAGATAAAATTTCTAATGGGTAATTCTTAGAAATTTCAACGCGACCTGCGCCTCCCTCCCCCCCCCTCCCCTCGCTGATGAAGGTAGGATGGCAAGCAGGGCCGAAAAGCATTATCGGCCGTTGATCTTGCGGAGTGATGATCAGGTGGCAGATTGGAGCGCGTAATTAACCACATATGACAAATCTCCATTTGTCGTTTTCAACTCTACAATAAAATCAAACCTAAGTACCAAGGCCTTATTACAATTTATTTAATCACGTTTAAATGATGTGATTAATTTAATCTAAACATACTTAATTATCATCTAATGTTGTATTTCGACTTGCAAGCATATTTTTTTTTATTTTTCTTAAGGTTTTGACCTTTTATGGAAATAATTTACAACATGGAATATCAATTACAACATCTGAAATATAATCATCAGTAATAATCAAACAATCCTATAAAAAATTATAGGACCCTAATAGGAAGAACATTGGAGCTTTTGAACACTTCTTCCTCATTTGGTGGAGATGATCTCATTCCTAGGAGACTTTGTACATGTGGCATACCTACTTCACTTATTTATATATCGTTTGACCTTGTCCTCATTAGTTAGTTGGATGTTAAGAGGAATAGATGAATTTCCAAAACACAATGGGTAACAGGATGAAATGCACCCCAGTAGGAAAACCATTACATTCCAGATAGTAGCAGGAGATAGTCTTCAAGCCAATAACGTACTGCATGTGCCAGGTATGGGAATGAATTTGATTTCAATATCTCAATTACAAGATAAAGGATATGATGTATACTTCATCGGTAACAAAGTATATGCCAAGCATTCTAAGTGGAAAAAGAGGGCCCAGATTGGAACTCGAAGCAATAGGTTATATATGTTGCAACTTGAATCTCCTATGGCATTGATGGAGAGAAAGACTTGAATGAACTGTGGCATAGAAGGATGGGACACTTACATCATGGGGCGTTAAGGATTCTCAAGGAAATTGTTACAGGGGTTCCAGTGCTTACTACCAAGCATGATGATACATGTAGAGGCTGCGTACTAGGCAAGTACGTCAAAGCGGCTTATTCCAAAAGCAACAATAGAGCACAGAGTGTATTGGGTTTAATACACTCAGACATCTGTGGTACAATGTCCACAAGAGATATCAGTGGTGTTGAGTACTTTGTCACCTTCATAGATGACCATTCTCATCGAGAGGTATAGGATTGATCTAAGGATCATCTGATTTTGATAAGCATTCATGGAAACATGAATTTATTTGTGTTATGAGACAATTCTTCAAGGTCAGCAAGCAACCAAAATACCCCCACATGTGCTCAACATTTTAGTATAAAAGGAGATGACTTGAAAGTCATTTCGCACACACTTCACTCTTGATTTCTCTCGACTTGTTATGGGTTTTAGCAGTGAAGACAATATCGCCGATATTCGGAAATATTGCGATATTTTCGAAATATCGACGATATTTTCGAAATATCGGCGATATCTCGGGAAAATATCGCGCTACGATTTAAAATATCGTCAAGCAACAACAAAAAAATGCCGCTGCGGCTAGAAAAGGCCAATTTTGTTTTTTTTTCAATCATTTTCATTTCTGATTGTTGAAGAAGGGGAGAGCTATGTGCTTGCTGCCAAGGAGGGTTTGAGTGTTGAATAGCCATTCACCAACAACGAAGATTTTGTTGATCTAAGATTGAAGAACAGTGAGACAATTTCATTTCTTCCATTAACAAGTATGTTCAAATAAACCCCTTTGTTAATTATTTTTTTGATAGTTTTAGGATTATTCTTGCTTGCCTATTTGCCTACAATCATTTTGCTTGTTTTTTTTTTCCATTTGCTATTATTTTCATGCCCATGAGCAAATGCAAGGGTTTTCTCCATATTTGGAGAGCAAACTCCATTTTTTTTTAACTTTCAAATGCACCCTCTTATTGTCATTCACGGTTTTTCATTGAATTCACATTGCAAATAATGTAGCAAAAAAAGTATTTTGTAAAATTATGTGGTTATTACTTATTAATTCCAAAAAAAAAATTGGTGCCCTAGGTTTGAATTAGCTCACTACAAAATTCAAATATGCCAAAAGCCTTGGACCCATTTTAGGAATATGGGGAGCTTAATGGTGGGACAAAACGGGCATATCTTACATGCAAATCGTGTGTGAGCAGGATGACAGGAGGGGTTACATGATTGAAATACCATCTGGCTAGACTCACTGGACATGATGTTGGATTTGTACAGTTTCTAGTCCGGAGCTTATACAAAAAACTCTTGAGGCAATTGATGAAAAAGACAGAAAGAAGGAAGAGACAAAAAGAAACAAGGTTGAACATGCAGGTAGATCTTTTGGGATATCTTCTCTTGATTTTGATGTTGAGGGTAGTGGGAGGGGCTCCATAGCATCACCTACTACAGCTAGTGCGAGGCCATCATTTTTTGTTCCACGAATAGGACATGGATCACAACCTGGCATAAAATCACTTGTTAAAAAAAGAAGCAAGAAGCAGATAGAGTCATGGGGAGGTGTCTTTTCTGGAGCGACTTACCTCTCAGCATCACCAAAACCAAATCCATTTTGGCAGCCAATGTGTGATGTTATTGTTGTTGTGGGCCCAGGGTACAAAAGTGCTACATATGAGGAGTTGTGGGGGCCAATTCTTCAAGCAAAAAAGCAGGACATCAACTCTAGATTGGCGGAGTTGAAAAAAACATGGGAAGTTACTGGATGCACAGTGATGTTTGATGGTTGGATAGATAGGAAGGGTAGGACCTTTCTAAATTTATTGGTACATTGTCCTAAAGGTACCACGTTTATTAAATCAGTGGATGCATCAGAACATATCAAAGATGCAACAACAATATGTGAGTTTTTAGATGGGTTCATTTGGGAGAATGGTGTGTAGAATGTGGTGCAAGTCATAACAGACAATGCAGCTAATTATGTGTCTGCCGGCAAGATGCTTATGGAGAAGCATCGCACATTGTTCTGGACTCCATGTCCAGCACATTGTCTCGATTTGTTGCTTGAGGATATGGGGAAACTCTCCTTCATCAAGGAGGTGGTTGATATGGCTAGGAGCATCCCCAAGTTTATTTATAACCATGCTTTTGTTCTTAGCCTCATGAGGAAGTTCACTAGAAACAAAGAGTTGCAGTGTCATGTGATCACACGTTTTACCACAAACTTTATTACTCTTCAGTCTTTGCTTTGATGTCAGTTCGAGTTGAAGCAAATGTTTGTGTATGATGACTGGCGTAATTGTAGATACAGCAAGAGACAGGGCAGGGAAGCCATTGCAATCTGAGACGTTTTGGTGTGGAGTAAAAGAAGCATGCTCAGGTAGTGAACCTATAGTAAAGGTTCTCAGATTGGTAGATGGGGAGAAGCTTGCAATGGCTTATTTGTATGAGGCCATGGATAGGGCCAAGTAGGCCATTCGTTCTTATTATGCAGACAAGGGTTCTGTTAGCCTTGATAGGCATATGATGTTATGGGATGTGATTGATAGTCAGTGGACAGGGATGCTTCATCGACCCATTCATGCAGCAAAACTCTTCCTCAACTCCACATTTTCATACAAATGCGGCTTTGATTTAGATGATGAGGTGATGGAAGGGCTCCATTCCTGTATTCATAGAATGGTACCTGATCCTGAGCTTCGTAGCAAAATCAATCGCGAGATACAATTTTATCGGGATTGTGTTGGCCTATTTGGCTTTGATGATGCTATTAGGGAAAGGACCCTTTTTGAATTTTTTATTTCTTCATTTTGTTGTAGATATTTGGTGGCGAAGCTATGGTGCAAGGGCACCAAATTTGTAGAAATTGGCCATAAGAATCTGGAGTCAAACATGTAGCTCTTTAGGGTGTGAGCGCAATTGGAGTGCATTTGAGAAAATACACGCAAAAAAGCGCAACACATATAACTTTGAGCTTCAGCCTTCAATTGAGCAATTACACTTATTGTAATTTTTTATTTTTAATTTATGAACTTCAAGTGTCAAGAGTCAAGAGTCAAGACTCGTTAGTTTTTTTGACACTTTTACAGGTTGGAGTTCGCACGCCTCAATGATTTAGTGTATGTGCATTACAACATCCACCTTCGAGTGAGGCAAATAGAAGCACCAATGGATCCAAATGCCATTTCCTTAGACAATATTTATGTATTGTCTCAGTGGAGGGTGGAATCTGAGGAGCCCATCTTGGAGGAGTCACTTTCATGGTTAGAGCCAGATGATCCATTAGAACAGGGGCAGCAAGAGGAGGAGGACTTGGAGGAGGAGCAGTACTCAGAGGAGTAGGAGGAGAGGGAGGAGGACACTGTGGGAGCATCAGCATTAACACCATCTGCTATAAATATAGGAGAGCACAGCTCCATACCTAACACTCATTATTTGACATTAGATGCAGAGGCAAGGCCAGGGCCTTCTACTACTAGGGGCAGGCCTGGCAACAACCCATCATGTTTTCTCGTAAAACAGGGAGAGGGCAGTGGTTTTAGATAGATAGTTGCTAGTTTTATTTGTTATGCTACATATAACTCATGATGATGAGATACTTTTATATATGTGATGTTATTTTGTGTTGGTTCTCCACATTTGAATCCTTGAATGGACAATTATCAGGGATCAACAGGGTTTGTTATCGCCTTTGATGTATCATTTCTATTTGACATCATATATATCAGTGCTTTCTTCATATTTATGTGCCAAAGTGTTTATTTCATGTTGTTATTGCTTTATATGTTTAAAAATATAAAAAAATGAATATATTATGCATTTTTTATGCTTGCCGATATTTTCGCCGATATTGCCGATAAAATGTTTTCTGGACCCTCGCCAATATTTTGTCGATACCGATATTTTCAACACTGGGTTTTAGTGGAAGAGAAATCTACAAGAGGAAGCCCTAAAAGCAGAAGGTAAGGAGCCCTAGCACAAGCCCTAGACGCAATCAAGAAGGCGGCCTACATGCTGCCCTATACGCTGGTCTCTACAAGCCCTAAACGTAGTCAAGGAGGAGGCCAATACAAGCCCTAACTGCAAACAGAAAGGGTTAAGGAGCAGCGTGGAAGGTCTGCTACAAGAGGCCGAGTTTGGTGACTGTCTTAAGGGTAAACAGGGGTCTGAAGTTGTGATATACGTTGGGCTAGGCCGAGTTGAAGAGCCTCTTGTTTGGAGGCTTGTGGATAAGCTGGAGCTGTGTTTGAGGGATGTCTTATGGTAACAAGAGTGTTGTGTGGTAGGTCGTAGGCCATACCACAACAACAAAGGATTGTGTGGGTTGTTTTGAGGGCTGGTTTTATCCCTTACCCTTAGCATGGAGGAAGAGTGTCCCTCCTAGCCTATGCCACTGTATATTGAGGTTGTCTGAGGGATTGTGTGTTGGGTTAAGGGTAGTGGTACATGCCCTAACTAGAACTACAGGCACAACAACAAAATCAGTGGTGTACAACAATCTTGTAGCAACAATTGTGATATTTCTTTGGGTTAGATTGTTGGGTAGTCTGTGGGAGCAAAATCAGTGCCTGTATGGTACATGGGACAGCTAGTATTTAGTGCAGCGAGTTCATGGTGCTACAATGGTATGGTACATGGGACAGCAACAACAACAAGGTGCAGCAAGCACATGGTGGTAAGCATAGTGCTACAAGCACATGAGACCTAAGACAGTAGTATGGTACTTGGTGCAACAAGTACATGGAGCAGCAATGGTGCAGCAGGCACATGGGACAATGGTGTGATAGCATCGTGCAGCAATGGCACAAGGTACAATGTTGGGTCCCTATAATACTAGTGATTACCCCATTACTATTGTAGTTATACCCCTTATTAATATTGTTGTGCCCCTATTGTCCCCATATTGTTATTACTGTGCCCCATAGAATCCCTCTATCATTATTTTTGTGGCTTTATATTATTATTATTGTGTCGGCTGGGTTATTGTGACTCCTTAGACACCTATATATAGAAAGGAGGTTTTGTCATTTGAATCATCCAAGAATTGTTCATTTATGTAATGTAAAGGAGGTTGCCCCCTCGAAGAGGCTGAATTCTAAGGTGTTGATCTGTCTTTTCTATCTTTTCTTGAGCTGGTTTCATAACATTTGGTATCAGAGCTTTAGATTCTAGGGTTTCGCTGCTCCAAACAGGTCATCGTGGCTTTTTCACTATAACGTTTTTTCTGTTATGTTTCAGAAGTTACAAAAAAAACCCATTTGAGAAGAAATCGCTCTGAATCTTGGGTCCGAATTTGAGAGCTTTTTTCACTATATTTCCGGAGATATGATCTGAGGAATTTGGTCTTTTTGCAGACTCTTGAATTACATTCCAAACAGGTGACCTGGAGAAAATCATCATAAATTTCTCTCTGGGGATCGGATTGAAATTTCATCAAAAGGTATGAAAAGAGGACATATTTTAGTTTCCTGTATGCATTTTTCAGTTCCAAAGGTCGAAACAGTGACTCGTGGCATGTCGTACAAGTTCACTCTACTGAACTAGTCTATAATCAAGTCACTGTTGGAGATTTCACATAACTCTTCCTTGGAGAATCCAATTTGGGTCAGACTTGTGGCATTGGAAAGAGGACACAGAGGGCTACTACAGGTCACAAATTTAGAACTAGATGATTGGAAAGTGCAGAGATACATCAGAGGCAATATCGAGCTCCTACAAAGTGAAAAAAGGTGTGTAGATTTTCTTAAATTTTTGCTTAAGCTTGGTTTGAAAATTTATTTGAAGGAATTCAAAGGGAATAGTAGAGAATTATTATCGATAACTGATGCCCCGAGGAAAGAAAATGCAAACACCTAGTAAGGAACCTGAAAGCTCTAGCATGACTCATGAAGAAGAGGAAGAAATGCTACATGATATATCAAAATTACAAGAGTGCAAAAAATGTCAGCCTCTCAAAAGCTAACAGAAGCTAAGAAAAATGGCATGGAATCTAAGATAAAGGGATTGGAAGCTAAGATGGATGATTGGAAGACAAATTTGAAGACAGACATGGACGATTTGAAGACAGATTTGAAGACAGACATGGACGAATTGAAGATAAATATGAATAAGTTGCTACAAGAAATGGTCACTAATGGTGAAAGGGTACTAAAGGAAACTCATGATGAGAACAAAATAAATGTTAATCATGATTCCGCAGACTCTAATGTTGGATCGAAGACCCACCATATTCCAAAAATCGATATGAGGAAGTTTGATGGCAAGGATCCCGCAACATGAATATTACAGATGGAGCAATTTTTCGATCTCAATAATGTGCAAAACACACAAAAGGTACATATTGCGACTTTATATTTGGAACCAAATCAGTTTGTATGGTATCAATGGCTTTGCTCTCGTAAACAAATTATCACTTGGGCAATTTTTACAGAAGAATTGACAGCACATTATGAGGATACAAAAAGCAACACTTTGTTTAGCCAGTTGATAAGTCTCAAACGAAAGGGTTCAGTAATGGAGCACATTGAGGAGTTCCAAAAATTGAACATAAGCGTAAAAAATAATCCAGAGGAGCATAGGATTGATGTATTCATAGGGAATTTAAAGGATAATATCCAACATGATGTTTGCTTTTGGGAACCTGTTTCATTAGAGAAGGCATTCAGGTTAGAAAGAGAAATGGAAAGCAAAATTATGGAAACCAGGAAGCATACCACTCACAACTATAAAGATGGAAGTGTTGTTGCCCCTAGTCTCTCACAACCTATAAGGTTGACACCACAACAATTGGAAGAAAAAAGAGCAAAAGGGCTTTGTTACAGTTGTGATAGCAAATACACTAAAGGTCATAAGTGTGCTGAGAAGAAATTATTCTACATAGATTGTGAAGAGGAAGAAGAAAAGGAGCAAGAAAGGTCACAAGAAGAGGATATACTCCAGGAACAAAGCCTAGATGAAGAACAAATGAATCCAACGATATCTTGTAATGCATTGGCGGGAATTACCACTCCTCAAACCATCAAGATAGAAGGACAAATCAAGAGGAAAAAGGTAATAGTGTTGATTGATTCAGGAAGTACTCACAATTTTATTCATTGTAAGGTAGCAAAAGAATTGAATTGCTTCTTATATCCAGCACCAGAGTGTCAAGTGATGGTTGCAAATGGAGGAACAATAAAATGCTCTGGAAAGTGCCATAATATCAAGCTATCCATGGGAGAATATGTATTGACTAGCCCAATGCTTTCCATTCCAATGGGAGGTGTTGATGTTGTACTAGGAGTCCAATGGCTACAATCCCTAGGTACAATAACTTTTAATTTTCAAGAACTTTCATCAAATTTCTACGGAAGGAAAGGAAGTTGAATTAAGGGGTATTGCAAGGAAACCAGGAAAGATAATCAACTCTAATGGTGACAAAGCTTCTAAAAAAGGAGCAAGGAGGTGTAATTGCACAATTATGTTCACTAGATGTTTCCACATCAGAATCATCTATTTCTCCAGATCTCCAAAAAGTCCTAGACAATCATTCCAAGGTGGTATGATCTGGATTATCTACAGTTTCGTGTTCATTCTGTCGACGTTTCAAACCCCAAAGAGGGTCCATCATCAGGACTAAATCAGAAAGAATATGAGTGAAAACTTATTGAGAAAAGAGCTATTGCGACCTGGGTATAAATAAACCTAGATCCCTAATTTTTAAGAAGCCGACACTTATAT
>APFE030508879.1:202423-227076 GCA_000404065.3 Pinus taeda | reverse complement strand
TGAGTGGTAGGCTTCCTGGTTGCCATAATTTTGCTTTCCATTTTTCTTGCTAACCTGAATGCCTTCTCCAATGAATCAGGTTCCCAAAGGCGAACCTCATGTTGGATCTTATCCTTTAAAGTTCCTATGAACACATCAATCCTATGCTCCTCTAGAATATATTTTACCCTTATGTTCAATTTTTGGAAGTCCTCAATATGCTCCATCAATGAACCCTTTTGTTGAGATTTATCAATTGGCTAAAAACTATTTTTCTTTTTGTTTCCTCATAATGTGCTATCATTTCTTCCATAAAAATTGACCAAGTGACAATTTGTTTACGAGAGCAAAACCATGGATACCATACAAACTGATTTGGTTCCAAATATAAATTTGAAATACATAACTTTTGTTGTTTTGCACATTATGGAGATTGAAAAATTGCTCCATCTGTAGTATCCATGTTCCGAGATCCTTGCCATCAAACTTCCTCATATCGATTTTTGGTACATGGTGGGTCTTCAATCCAACATTAGAGTCCATGAAATCATGATTAACATTTATTTTGTTCTCATCATGAGTTTCCTTTACTACCCTTTCACCATTAATGACCATTTCTTGTAGCAACTTATTCAAATTTATCTTCAATTCTTCCATCTTATCGTCCATGCCATTCATCTTAGCGTCCATGCCATTCATCTTAGTTTCCATGCCGTCCATCTTAGTGTCCAAGTCATTCATCTTAGCTTCTACACCTTTCTTTAAACCATCCATCTTAGCTTCTATGCCTTTCTTTAAACCATTCATCTTATTTTCTGTTACCTTTTGTGCGAGTGAAATTTGTTGCACTTGGTTTCGTAATATTGATATATTATGTTGCATGTCTTCCTCTTCTTCGTGAGTCATGCTAGAGCTTTCAGGTTGCTTGAAAAGTGTTTCCATTTTCTTTCTTTGGGGCATCAACTACCAATAATAATGCTTCACTATGCCCTTTGAATTCCTTCAAACTAATTTTTCAAACCAAGCTTATGCAAAATTTAAAAAATACACACCTTTTTTCACTTGTAGGAGCTTGATATTGAATCTGATGCGCCTATGTAATTTTGGATCTCCTAGTTCTGAAAACATGACTTGTAGTAGCCCTTTGCGTCCACTTTCAAATGCCACTAGTCTTATCAGAATTGGATTCTCCAAGGAAGAGTTATGCCAAATCTCCCACGGTGACCTGATTATAGACTAGTTTAGTAGAGCGAACTTGTACAACGTGCCACGTGTCACTGTTTCGACCTTAGTACCTGAAACTAATATACAGAAAACTAGAGGTCATCCTCTTTCTGAAAATTCTTACGATATTTCAATCTGATGCTCAAAACAAGAGTTATAATGAATTTCCCCAGGTCACCTGTTTGTAATGTAATTCGGGAGTTTGCAAAAACGCCAACTTCCTCAGATCATATCTCTGCAAATATAGCGAGAAACACTCTGAAATTTGGACTCGAAGTTCATAACTATTTTGGACCAAATGGTTTTTTTTTTTATAGATTCTGAAACGTCACAAAAAAAAGTTATAGCAAAAATGGCACGATGACCTGTTTGGAGCAGCGAAACCCTAGAATCCAAAGCTCGGGTACCAAATGTTATGAAACCAACTCACAAAAAGATAGAAAAGATAGATCAATGCCTTATAAATAAGGCTTTTCGAAGGGGCAACCTCCTTTGCATTACACAAATGAACAATTCTTAGATGATTCAAATGACAAAACCTCCTTTCTATATATAGGAGTCTACAGGGTCACAATATAACCAAGCCGACCAAACAATAATAATTTAAAGGCACAAAAATAACAATAGAGGGATTCTATGGGGCACAATAATAACAATATGGGGACAATAGGGGAAAAATAATAACAATAAGGGATACAACGACAATACTAATGGGGGGATCACTAATATTATAGGGACCTAACATGAATATTTACAGTATTGATGCATTTTAATGGGACCTAACAATATAAATGGGAATGAAAAATCATATTGGAACCTGACGCAGTCAAAGAAACAAGAACTCGATAGCTTTGAAATAGATCAATTTCAGAGTATCTCATCAAGTGGAAGAACTTACCCATTGAAGATTCCACATGGGAGGATGAGAATGTTATACAGAAGCATCCAAAACTACTCAAGCGTTGAGGACAACACTTTTTTGAAGGAGAGGGGCATGTTAGGCACCTATAATATTAGTGATCCCTATACAAATGAACAATTATTAGATGATTCAAATGACAATATATAAGAGTCTACAAGGTCACAATATAACCAAGTCGACTTAACAATAATAATATAAAGGCACAAAAATAACAATAAAGGGATTCTATGGGGCACAATAATAACAATATGGGAACAGTAGGGGCACAATAATAACAATAAGGGATACAATGAAAATAGTAATGGGGGGCTCACTAACATTATAGGGACCTAAAATGAATTTTACACTGCATTATATCACCAGGAAATCCATAAAAGGAAGCTCAACAACTATAATGTAGGTTTTCTTAATATTCATTTCAATTTAATTAAAGTGAAATTCAGGTGAAACCTCGGTCCCCATGATATAAGTTGGAAATAAACCACATAAATGTTACATACTTGTCCACTTGAACTTTAGAATAAGTTATTATTATAGGTGGATTCAAAAGTTAAAATCAAAAAGGAAAACTGATGCCTTGTTTCTTACATTAGGCCCTGCAAATTGTAGGGACCTAAATATTTTAAAAAGAATATTTAGAGTATTGATGCATTTTAATCTAATGAAAGGGAGTATTCAAAAGGTCAAGAAGCTAATGAAAAATAAAGGAATCATTCCCTTCAACTGGAGATGTGGTTTCAAAGAATAGGAAGAAAGGTTGATTCTTTGAAAGAAAAAAAAAAAAAAAAAAACATACGGGTACAAAAGGAAATCCTAAACGAAATGTCCCATTTATCTTGTAGTGAATCTCTCAGACAAGATGCAAAAGATGCAGAGCATTGGAATTTAGAGCTAGAGCCTTTAGAAGTATTTTCTTTTATTTTTACATCACCTTTAAGGTTTTGTTTCAATGTAGTCATATGGAAGAGTAGATTTCTGATGTGTAAATGACTAGGGTTTGGCATGAAACAAGAAACAATTTATCTGTCCCCTATGCACACCATATGCATATGCTATTGTAGGGCATCAGATAATTAAGTGAAGCTTGTAAATCATAGGGAAGCATAAAACCAAACAAACAATAAAACAAGTAATAGATTCTAGTGAACTATGATATCTTTGGCCTAATACCTTCATTTCTAGTTTTAAAGGTCTACTAGCCTCGTAACTTTTACATATTTACTGCATGGGTATAATTAAAAAGGTAATTGAACTCTTTGGGTAGTTCTACTTTTTTCTCATATGCTTAAATGGAATTTCAACTTTGAATGGAATATTACACTGTATTGCATCACCATGAAATCCATAAAATGAAGCTCAACAACTATAATGCTGCTTTTTCTAATATTCATTTCAATTTAATTAAAGTGAAATTCAAGTGAAACCTCAACCCCCATGATATAAGTTGCAAATAAACCACATAAATGTTACATACTTGTCTGCTTGACTCTTAGAATAAATTATTATTATAGGTGGATTCAAAAGTTAAAATAAAAAAGGAAAACTAATGCCTTATTTCTTGCATTAGGCCCTGCAAATTGTAAAATTTTCTCTATAGGTAAAAAATTTGCAAGATAAAATGCTTAGGTAATCAACAGTTAATATACAACTTCTACAACTTCTACATTGGAGATGCTTGTTTTTGTATTCATCGCTTTGGCAAGCACTTTGTCCTATCTTCCCTCTTGACACCATGGTGAAATTTATGCTACCTCGTGACTCTGCTCTATTGCAATCTGCTATGCCGACTCCCCTTTTTTCTTGGTTTTTCTGAGCTTTCCCCCATCATTTTGGAGCTATATTCTTCTTTTCTTCCTAGGGGATTGTTTTTACTATCTTCCACCAAAGGGATCAATTTTTCCCTTTAAGGTGGTGGGCCTTTTATTCCTCTTTTTTCAAAGAGGTTCGTTGCTTCCCAACTCCTGGACGATAATGATCTGTCCAAAATAGGGGAAATTGATGAGATGTTAGAGTTGGATGGTGGTCAGATCTCGGGTCCCTCTGCTCCAAAAAATGATGCCTTGTTCCTTGCATCAAGCCCTGCAAATTGTAAATTTTTCTCTACAGGTCAAAAATTTGCAAGATGAAGTGCTTAGGTAATCAACAATTAATATACAACTACTACATTGGATATGTTTGAGTTTGTTTTCATCGCTTTGGAAATAACTTTTTCCTATAGTCCCACTTGAAACCATGGTGAATTTTATGCTACCTCATGACTTTGCTCTATTGCAATCGGCTATGCTTCCTCCCCTTTTTCTTGTTTTTTTCTAAGCTCTCCGCCATGATTTTGGAGGTGTATTCTTCTATTCTTCCTAGGGGATTGACTTTGCTGCCTTGCCACAAAATGACTCAATTCTGCCCTTGAAGGAGTTGGGCCTTTTGTTCCTCTTTTTGCAAAAGGGCAGTTGTCGCCTAGCCCCTGGAGGGTAATGATTTGCCCAAAAGAGGGGCAATTGTTGTGTTGTTAAAGTTGGATTGTTCTCAGATCTCGGGTCCATCTAATTTGCTCTTAAAAGTATATGCACATCAAAGGCATTAAGATGACATCATCATAATTCTATATGCGTCAACTTCAAAGAAAACTTCAATGCTTGAAACTCCACAATATACTGCTAGAATTACACTCAATTAAAATTCACCCAATAAATTTTTGTCTGCAAACATTTCTCCCTCGCCTTCATATCGTGCAAAATTAACTTCTACATGATTATCAAACTTTGTACCATAATAATCCTGTCTCTGATTTGGAATAAGAGAATTTATGGGAACGGCTATAGACATGACACCCCCTTGTGACTTTGATTCCAAGACTAAAAGGTGTAAAGTCCTGAAGGACTAAGTATATGCCTTCATTATTCAAGGCAACTGCCTAAACAACAAATCCATGTGCAACAAATTCATCAGGATTTTCAAGCCGCATTACAGAAAGGGGATGAATATAATGCATCCTCGGCATCAATGGCTATGTGTAAATATGAATCATGTTCATAAAAAACGAATAGGAGAAATGAAAATGCAAATGAAGCTTTCCAATAGATGGTATGAGTGTTCCTTTTTTTCCTACACCCTGGCTCATAACCCCCTTAGTGAAAATAAGGGCAAAAGGTTGAATCTGGGGGACATACTCAAGACGAGCGAGATTGTCATGCTCATCAAGCAAGGTTTCATCCTGGACAAAACTCTCGCCCTCAAACCCAATGACAACGGGATCCTCTAGCCATTCAAATTTCGTTTATCCCCAGGCAGGTTTTCACCTGTAATGGAATCTTTCCCTTTTTCCGTTGTATCGTATTCCTCTTTGGGTTACAGGAATTTCAACTCTGCCCTCAATGCTGGCCTATTGAGCCCTTTCTCCTCTCCACCTGCAGAGAATATTATATCTTCACCAACATTGTTTAAGATGATGGCTCATGAGCAAGAAATTCCACCCAAGAATTCCATTAATACCCATGGCAACCCACAAATTTAGCACTCTAGCGATAACAAGAAAATGACCTCTTTGACCTCTGTGCAAGACATGTAGATGTTGAATCATAACTTTCTATCTCGTGCATAAAATAATTACATTACATATAAGTAATCACAAACAGAAGCATAATGCATCTTCGCTACATGCAAATTTACGAAAAAAACAAAAAATATAGTTGAAGATAATTATACTTCCCCTCTATGAAACAAATCATTGCTTTGGAGATATCTCATTAATAATCACAAAAGAAGCATAATACATATTGTGAATCTTTCATGCATTCAAATTTGTGAAAGAAATACAAATTATAATGGAGGAAATCCACTTTTCTCAAGGGAGTGCAGGGAACCAATAGAATCCAAAGGAGATGAGTGCTTCATAAGTCAATTTTTTTAGAGCATGAAAATTGTTTTATTTAGTATATGATTTAATAAAGGAAGCAAAACTCTATCCTTGACCTTGTTGCATGTATTAACTAACAAATCTTAGCAAGACCAACCAAATTTCATAATCTGAACAAGATACAATTTTCCTTATTCCTAAACTACTACACTTGCCCACGTCTTGAGGACAATGGCAATGGTGAAATGATTTTGTTTCAAGCCCATGTATTGCTTTTGGGAAAATAGTTTAAGGTTTCCTCACCATGCTCATATTGTGCATATCCTACAACCACTGCAATTGATGGAATTTCTTTATGTCTAGGGATTATGTAACCGCATAGACATTGAGTCTCTGGTCCCAAAATTGTCAGTCTGGGCACCAAAAGATTCTCTTTTCAAATCTAGGAATTTTATTATTAATTCTGGTAGCAAATATGTTTAGAGGATGCTAAAAAACAAGGCATAAAATTGTAATATGTGTGATTACTCAAAAGTGAATTGCTCTAACATCAACATCAATTTAACAACGAGAAACTTTATGGATTAATAGAATAAAGACTACTCCCATAAGGGGAGGGGAAGATCTACATAGGAACATATAACATGTCCTGCAAAGGAAGGTTTTGTAGTTTTTGTTGATGTAAAGATTTAGAAAACAAACATAATCAACTAATCAACATTATATTAATTAAACATAATTTCCCAACAACCAATCAATTAAATCAATTATTATGTTAGGAGACACCATTATGTTATGTTGTGAAACATTAAATACAAAAAGAACGAAAACATATCCCCATCAATATTGCACACAAAGAATGTAAACCACAGAGAAAACTCTTTTTGGTTAAAAAAATTGTAAGGGCGACTACAGGGATTTCCAGACAGATTGTGCCTTAATTTTGATGGCAAGTATGGTTTTATATCCTCGGGTCTCATCTTTGTTCCTTCGGTCTCTTGCTGTGACAATCGAACCCTTATCGTCTGGGTTGCGTCCTTCTAACTGCAACCTTCCTTTTCCCCTCTTTCTTCTCTCTAAACTCATTTGCGTCTTGTGTCAACAACTAACTCTATTTCTCCCTTCTCTGTGCTTCTCCTTCTAGCCACTAGTTGCAAAGAACCAAGAATAACTTCTAAAAGAGATACTTCCCAACCATTTTTCCATACTGAGGAAGATAAATTGGTTTATTCTCACATTGCAATAGGCTCATTAACTGTGTTATTCATGAGCTACTGTGAAATATTATATACAAAAAGAATGAAAACACACCCCCATCAATATTGCATACAAAAAATGTCAACTGTGAAAAAAAACCTTTTTGGTTTAAAAAAACTATAAGGGTGATTGCGGGGATTTCCAGATAGATTGTGCCCTAATTTTGATGGCAAGGATTTTATATCCTCTAGTCTCATCTCTGTTCCTTTGATCTCTTGCTGTGATAATCGACCCCTAACCATATGGTTTGTGTCCTCCTAAATGTAACCTCCCTTTTCCCCTCTCTTTCTCTGCTCTGAACTCGTCTACGTCTTGTCTTGACAACTAACTCTATTTCTCCCTTCTCTGCACTTCTAGTTCCATCCACTAGTTGCAAAGAACCAAGAATAAACTTCTAAAAGAGAAACTTCTCAATCGTTTCTCCATATTGGGTAACTCGTTTTTCCATTTGGGACATTTTCAATTGATGACAGTTGTAGGTTCCACGTGTTGAGTTTTTATTTGGAGGGAGGAGGATGAAAATAAAACAATATCATTGGCTAAATATTCCCAACCAAAGCGCTCAGATGAACACCTTCGGTGTAACAAATTAAATAGGGAATTTAAATTAAGTGATATTGTCTTCTTGAGAGTGAAGGCAAAGGAAATTTCGTTGAAATTGGGTAGTTGTGTAAAGTTGGCAAATAGATATTGTGGGCCATCTGAAATCCTATAAATTGTTGATCCAGTTGCATATGGGATTGCATTGCTAGCATCCATGCATATTCATAATGTGTTTCATATTTCATTTCTTAAAAAATATGTTCTTGATTCTAACCATGTAATTGATTGGAATATGATTTAGGTGGAGACCGAGGGATACTTTCAGGTTCAACCGATGCATATTTTAGATAAGAAAGTAAAATATCTCAAAAATCGAACCATCACCTTGATAAAGGTATAGAGGAGCTACTTCAGTCCTAAAGATGATACATGGGAGAATGAATATGTGACGAGGGAAGAGTAACCTCACCTTATTGTATAATCTTGTTGTATATATATGCTTATATAATGCACCGAGGATAATACATAAATAAGGGGGAGGTGAATGTAACACCCTAAATCAACCTCTAGATTCTAAATAACATGGGCATACAAAACTTAGGTTGATGAGGCTGTACATATTAATTAATCTAGTGAGTAGAGGATTACAATTTGGGGCCGACGTGCCCATGTACATGTGTGTGTATATGTTTTTGGGCTAGTGTTCTCATGTGCATATTTTTTCATGTGTTTTGAGACTGGAGAGGATATTTTGTTACATATGAAGTTTCATGCATGTATATGAAAAAAATACATTACTGCTACAAACCGAGTTAGACTCAAAGAGTATGGGGGGCCTAATACTCCATGTGTATTAAAAGGGGGCATTCTATGAATTAATATTTATTAAAGTGGGCATGTTGTTAACCAAAGTCCATGAAGTGGCTTTATGGGTTTCTAAATATTAAAGGAATGGCATGCACATAAAAGTAAGGATGTTGGTACTATGTAGTAGATATTTACTAGTACGAGGGCACCAGGAACTCTTAGAGCAACAATGATCTCAACATCCCTAGCCAACTGAGTTGGTCACCTTAGAGATAGTGGCACAACCCAAGGATTGCGAGTGTAGAGAAGGGCGTGCACTACTTGGCTGTGGAGCTAATGTGGGATGTGAGCCTGCAGGTTGGAGGCTTTTAGGGTCTATTATGAGTCCCTAGAGGGTACTTGGAGACCCCTAAGGATAGCAAGACCTCTTGGAGTGAAGTTTCTTTGGACATCCCTAACCGGTTGAGTTGGTCACCCTAGAGGTAGTGGCATAGCTCAAGGGACTCCTAGTGTAAAAAAGTGGGAGAAATACTTGGGTGTGGGGCTCATGGGGGATATGAGATTGTAGGTTAGAAGTTGTTGGGGTTTGGTACCTTGGCCTCATTTATTTATGATAACAACCTTGTACTTGTTTTTGATTAAGTTGTTGCCCCATGGAGTCGAAGACCCAGCTCGAGGGTGACCCGCTATTGAGAGAAAATGAATAATGTGGTCTATTGATCCAGGTGGATGTTGGTGGCCACCTTCCTATTCCATTTTGACCCCCACCACTACCTCTTCTAATTTTTCTGTTTCCTTAATTGTAGCACAAGTTACTATTTTTAGCAGTTTTTTGGGTCCTGAACATTCGAAGCTGTTTTGAGGCCCTAAATGACGTTTTTTGGGAAAACCAAGGCAAACATCAGTCCTTGAATAGATATTTCTAACGAGGTATGTGCGATTCAAATGAAGATATGCCAACGTTACAACCCCGGGAAGTTGATGTACAAATTTACCCAAACGGGGCCCATAGTTTTGGCAATTCATCTCTTAGGGTTAGGTTTTTGGATGTTTAGGGTTTTCCATTGTTTCTCAATAATAAATAGGCCTTCGAGCCTCATTGTAACATAGTTCATAGGTATGTAGCAACCACATCTCTTTTAATAGATAAGCTACCATTGCTCGATCTAGTTTTATGTCCATTCTGTTTGTAAGCATATTTCATTATTTGATATTAATGAAGTGAAGTGTTATTTATGCTGCATCTCTGTATTTATGGTTATATCTGTAATTTTTTACATTCCTGTTTAAGTTTGGATTAGTGATATCATAGCGGTCTACTATTTCTCTATTTTTCTTTGCATGTCCCCAATGAAGTTGGGATATAAGGAGTTAGGGCTCGAACTGGTCGAAACTTTAAAAGACCAGTCTCACAAATCTTGACAGCCTCCCATGGCGGAAGAGAAGAAAGATGAGGGGGGCAGGAGATCCTTTCAAAATATTGCTCAAATAATCCCTCGAGTGACAAAGGAATGCGATGATGGACAACTTTTCCTAGATTCTTCAGCGGTTACCCAAAGGCGACACATCTCCTTCCAATAGCTACACCGTAAGTGCCACACGCTTTAAGGTACAAGTTAACTTTGACATCCCCATATTTGAAGGTTAATGTAGATGTCGTAGATAAATGATTAAATATGCTAGAAGGATATTTTTCTAGCCAGGAAAAGATTACTTTTGCACTTCTCAATGTTTCCCCCCACGTCAAAGACTGGTGGGAAACCTACTATTAGAAGAAGGTCGAAAGTAAACCCTCACTAGTTTCAGCCGAACCCACTTAATTCATTCTGGGATGCCATCAAGGAGAAATACTACCCCATTGGGAACTATGAGGATAAATACATAACATGGACCACGCTGCGGCAGGGAAGAGAATCGTGCCAGATTTTACCAATGTTTTTCATACCCTTCACACGAAGTTGGGTATCAAGGATTTTGAGTGACATTTGGTACTCAAGTACCACAACTACCTGCATAGGTACATCCAAGAAGAGATGGAGTTCCTGGACATCTCCTTGCTCGACACGATGTACCAATACGCTATCAAGATTGAGAAAAATTTTAAACAGAAGAAACAAGACTTTGGATCTGCGAATCCAAAACAAGGGAAAGGTGCCCCCAATCCACAGAGCAAAAGACAAAGCCAAGGCGGGGTGACCCAGGACAACTCGTCGAAGTCACAACGAAAGAAAGAAAACCCCAAAGATAAAGAAGGAAATGGGAAAATGGTGTGAGTTCCATAAGAGCTCCACTCACAACATGAGTGAGTGTTGAGCCAAGCACTCAATGGTGGATGAGCTGAAAGCTTTTGAATTAGACACATGTCCCAAATCAAAGTCAGAACCCGACAAGGGGAAAGAAAAAGGGAAGAAGATCATTGATGTAGAGCCCAGTGCAACCGTGGACACCACCAAGATCCATAAGAATGAGCCTAGAGATCCAGTGGAGAGGGAACACCTCTTCTACTTACAAATGTGGGTGAAGGGTTCTCCACTGTAGTTCATTGTCGATAGTGGAAGCCAAAAGAACCTCGTTTTAGTAGAGGTCGTGAAGTGGTTGGGCCTACCAACTAAAACACATCCGCAGCCATACACCATCAGGCGGCTTCACTAAGGATGAGATCTTCACGTCAGCTAGCAGTGCCACATTCCCTACATCATCAAGCCCTTCACGGATGAGGTACTCACTGATGTTGCCCCTCTTGAAGTTTGTGATTTATTATCAGGACAACCATATTTGTGGAAGCAACATGATGTATATGAGTCTAGATCTCACTCTATGATTGTTACTTGGGCAATAAGTTGTATAGGATACCAGAGGTAGCCCCGCCTACTACTCTCTCTTTGATCACTACAAATCAATGGATTAATATGATTTCACAAACTAGTAAATTTGTTTTCCTTATGATTCACCGTTTGGGAAAGAAGAATATTGTGGCCACGACTTATAGACCAGGCTCCTCTGCATAACAAGAACAGATGGAGAAGGTCATGGGGGAGTACATGGATATTTTGTCATCACCTACATAGGTTCCTCTGCACTGTCAGGTTAAGGAATCCATCTATTTGACCCCCGGTGCGCCGCTACCCAATGGACCGATCTATCGACATTATGTTCTGGAGAACCATGAGATCAAGAGGAAGATTTAGGAGTTGTTATAGAAATGGAACATCAACTCAAGCTCATCACCTTGTGGGAGCCCGATTGTATTGGTATAAAAGAAGGATCAGACATGGAGAATTGTATTGACTATCAGGCACTTAACAATATCACTATATGGAATAGGTACTGAATCCCATGGATTGATGACCTTCTGGACCAGCTCAAGGAGGCCAAATATTTCAACAAGATCGATTTGAATTCTAGTTATCACTAGGTTCCTATCAAACCCTCTGATATGTGGAAGACTGCCTTCAAATATAAGGAGGGCCTTTTTGAATGGTTGGCTATGCCTTTCGGGTTGACAAATGCCCCCGAAACCTTCATGAGATTAATGGACGACATCTTGCGACCCCTAACCAATGCATTCGTGGTGGTGTATTTGGATGACAAATTTATCTTAAGTCAGAGTTGGGAAGATAACCTCCACCATATTTGACAAGTCCTCCAAATCCTGTGACAACACAAGTTGTGTGCCAATTTGGAGAAATGCACTTTTGGCATGACCCATGTTCAATATCTGGGGTACATCATTGATGAGTAGGGTGTGCATGTGGACCCAACCAAGATACAAGTCATTCATGGTTGGTGAGCCCCAACCACTCTAACAAAGCTCCATAACTTTCTAGGCCTTTCCAATTTCTACCGCATGTTCGTGCTAGGGTTCTGTCATATCACTTGGCCTTTAAGTCAAGTCACGAAGGGTAGAGCGAAAGTGAAATTCTTTTGACCCAAAACCCAATGGAAGACATTTTCCTAGTTGAATCATCACCTCTACTCTACACCAGTGCTCACATTATCAGACCTGCAACAACCATTTGAGATTGAGACAGATGCCTCCAACTGTGCTATTGGTGTAGTTATTACTCAGCATGGGCATCCAATGGCTTACAACAGTGAGACCACCTATGAAAAAGAAATGTATTCCATTATGTAGGCCTATCGTCAATGGAAGAATTACATTATAGGGAAGGAAATGATCATTCACACAGACCACTAACCGCTATAGTTCATACAGATGTAGAGAAAGTTGCAAAACAATCACCATCATAAATGGTCCACATACCTGCAACAATTCCATTTGAACATTAAGTGGAAGAATGAAAACACCAATAATGTTGCAGTCTGCCTCAATCGACCACCAGTCATGGCACTGATCATTGTGCTCGACTCCTGTGGGAATGAGACTTCGGGGTGGCTGCATGTTTACAAGACCAATCCAGAATTTGACAACACTTAGTAGACACTCCTGGAAGGTAAGAAAGTTCTAAAATTTCACCTCTAAGATGCACTTTTATGCCGCCTGGGACACATCTGTGTTCCTTCAAGTGAGCATGCCAAGATGATTTGGGAGGTGTACTACAGTTGGGTCACTAAAAATTTCAGAGTAGAGAAAACTGTGGCAGTATTATAGAAGTACTTTTATTGGCCAAACCTTCATCAGGATGTTGGGAAGTACATTCAATCTTGCATTGCCTATGCCATTGCCAAACCAACCATCAAGAATCAAGGCCTATATAATCCTTTTCCTACTCCTAGTCGACCCTGGGAATCCATATCCATGGATTACATGTCGGGCCTTCCTTGTACTAAGCATGACAACAACTACATTTTTGTGGTCGTCGATATATTATCTAAAATGGCCATTATGGCGACATGCAAGAAGAATATCACAACAGAGGACACTGCTAAGCTCTTCTTTGAGTAAGTGTGGGTACACTTTGGGATCCCACAGTTCATTTTCTTAGATCAAGACAACAAATTCCTAAATTCATTTTGGTCAATTCTCTGGTCGATGTTGGATACCAAACTTACTCAGTCCACGACTTTCCACCCCCAAATTGATGGCCAAATAGAGGTTGTCAACAGGATGACCGTACACATTCTACGCATGTACAACTCAAATCATCCATGCACATGGGATGAAAGCCTCCCCTATGTCCAACAAAGCTACAAAAAATCTCTCCATAGCTCAACAAGCCATAATGCCTTTTAGGTAGGGTTGGGATTTGAACCATTATGTCCCATCGATGTGTCCATACCATTTGCAGCCACTCAAGAAAATTTGGCTCATGTCTAGTTTGAAGCTGATAAGGCTAAAAAATTCATTGAGCACATTCAACACATCCTCCAACAGGTCCATGATATATTAGACAGATCCACTGGTAAGTACAAGTAGCGCCATGATCAACATCGGGTGTCACACAAGTTCCAGGTGGGCGATAAAGTTTGGCTACATTTGTAGAAGGAGCACCTCGATGTACCCCACCACAAGCTTCACCCACTCCGATATGGGCCATACACCATCACTAAGGCTATGGGGGACAATGCCTTCGAGATCAACATTCCACCTTTCCTTAGTCTACACCGAGTGTTCAATGTAGACTGCCTTCGACCATACTTTCCACCATTGTTGGACACATCCAATATTGTGGAACAACTCACAACAATAGAGTTAAACCTAGACTACATGGAGCATGCCACAATTGATTGGATCATGGACACACAGATCAAGAGCACTTTCCAGTAGAAGATCCAACTATATCGGGTTGTCAAAGCTGACCAACTCCTGCACTAAGGCAAGTGGCTCACTAGGGACCAAGTTCAACAGAAGTTTCCCCATCTCATGGAGGCACTCAACGTAATGGGAACCATTGATTTCTAAAGGGGAGGACTGATTCAGGTGGATGTTGGTGCCACCTGCCTATTCTACTTGGACCCCCATCACTTCCTCTTTCAGTTTTTTTTTAGTTTCCTTAATTGTAGCACCATTAAATATTAGGAACCATTTTGAGGCCGTAAATGATGTTTTTTGGGGAAAATCAGGGTTTTGTATTCCTTGCATAGATATTTATAACAAGGTATTGTGCACGTCAAACAAAGATCATATGCCAAAGTTACGACACCGGGAAGTTGATGTACCAATTTACCTAAAGGAAGCCCATTGTTTTGGTGCTTCATCTCCTAGAGTTAGGTTTTTGGATGTTTAGGGTTTTCCCTTGTTTCTAAATAATAAATAGGCCTTTGAGTCTCATTGTAACATAGTTCATAGGCATGTATTTTCCACAACTCTTCTCAGAGATAAGCTACCATTGCCCGAGCTAGTTTTATGTCCATTTTGTTTTTAAGCATTTTTCAATATTTGATATTAATGAAATTAAGTGTTATTTTTGTTGCATCTCTGTATCTATGGTTATATCTGTAATTTTTTGCGTTCTTGTTTAAGTTCAGATCATCTATGGCTAGGAGGAACGTTTGAGGTATGCAACTAGTTAGTGACAATAAAAGTTAAGTATTTATTTTCTACGAATATTTATATTCTATTGCAATAATCCATGTATTTTTGTGAACTACATGTGAATTTCAACTTAAGGTTTTGATTTGTGCAAATATATGTTTGTATATGAGTTACTACACTTTAGAATACATTTAGACATTCATAACACCCATATAAGGAATGAAATAAAAAGGGAATTCTGCCAAAAAAACGGGCTATAATGGTAACAAGCTCAATGATATGCCTCATCTAGTGGCTAGAAGCATTAATGGGAGTAAAAAAAATGATAAAATCATCAGAAAGCCAGGTTAAAGAAGGCCACATGAGTATTATATGCCCCAACAGGTGGCTAGAATGCACTAGCAAGTAGTCAGGGAATATTATAGAATAACAAAATATTGTCATATAACATTGAACTTTATGAAGAATCTTTATAAAAAAGAAAGATCACATGAAGATCAATTTAATAATGTTAATGTTCCATTGAGATGGATCATTTTCTATGAGAAATTATATAAATATTTTAGGTTATTAACCACTCTTCATCATATTAAAAATGCCTATATACAATTTATATACAAATCTAGATATTGCAAATACCTTTATACAATCTATATACAAATCTAGATATTGCAAACAAGTAGATGATGGAATTCATGATCCTAAAAGAGAATGAATGACATCATATTTCTAAATTACTAATAAAAAATCTTCTATTACATGAGTGTCAACCCATGTTCCCTTGAGTTTAATTCAACAAACTTCATCCACACAAATTGCAACCATAAAAGAAGGGACAACTCATGTTTCCACGTGAGTATTGCCAATAAAACCGAATAAAAATAAAATGTAAAGGGATAATCATGTTTCACACAAAATTCATCCCTTTTTTGATTGGCTTTGTAATAGATTAGATTAGATTTTATTTAGTTGATAAAATTCAAGCTATTATGAAGAAATTTCGGCATAAATCACATTTAGAAAATCATTGTCGACGTGTTTCGAACCAACTAGTGTGGTTCATCGTCAAGACAAGTTGAAAAATAAGATCTATCTTTGCCAATGAAATACATTGAGCAGAGCTACCAACAGCTAACATTTATATAATTTCTCATAGAAAATGATCCATCTCAATGGACCATTAACATTATTAAATTGATCTCCATGTGATCTTTCTTTTTATAAAGATTCTTCATAAAGTTCAATGTTATATGACAATATTTTGTTATTCTATAATATTCCCTGACTACTTGCTAGTGCATTCAAGCTTTTAATTCAAAACGTTTTTATGGACTTTATCTAAAAAAAACTATTTATGTATCTATTCAAAGTTCTAAAATTCACCTTGTTAGACTATCGTGGGAGTCAACTATGATGGTGTAAGGAAAAAAATCATTTTTATTCAACATGTATAATTAGTTATCATATTTATAACACATATAATAAATTGAAAATGAACATGGTAGATTTTATGGCTTCCTCCATTGCATATGTCATCATAACCATCGATATCTTGTTACCCTATATGCCTAAAAAATCAAAGAGGTATAGATTTTAAACACAATCAAGCAATAAATAATATAATCATTCTTCCTCAAAGCCCTCAGAGGGTTTGGAATAGAAAATTTCACAAGTTTCACATTAAAAGTCACATCATGTATGTGTTGATTTAAGGAAACTAAAATGCAACTTGGTTCCCAAAGAATAGCTCTAGAAAATTTAGATGGTGAAAACCGGTTTCTTATCTCGATTTATTATTGTTCTTGTTATTATTATTATTACTTACGATCATTTTATGGCCATGTTTGAATCTCATGTTCTTAAAAAAGAGAAAATGTAACCAGTTGATGATTTTTTCACTAAAGTTATAATTAATTGAAAAAAAATATATATGAAAGGCCACTTAGTAGCTTGTATATGGTCAAATCGATTTCCCTCTTCTATCAAATAGTATATAAAAATTGAGATCTCTCTTGTACCAAGCCCCTCATTCCCCCTCAGGAACAATAATTGTACTAAAACAATGTTATTAGAGATTCACCATTCCTAGCTTATGTTGGACATTGACAATTAGTTGATGCTTATGATGCTTTCATTACATGTGATTACATTTATTAGATGAGTTGACATTTTTATGTATGATGCACATGACTATTTAAAATAGATGATTAAATATGCAATCATCATTTGGATTCAACATCCACACTAATTAGTGTTAAATTTTGGGTGTGATTCATAAACTATCATGGATATTCCATTGGATATTTCATCACAACGGATTTGATAAAACTATACTTAAAAATATGAAATCTATACTAGTAGGGTGTACTTCTCTTTAGATTTATTGATAAATAAATTATTGTTTATTAAATATGCATTCAAATTAAAATTTATGTAGAAAATAGAGAACAACAAAATAAAAAAAAACAAACCACATTTGATGCAAGATATATCTTGGGAAACCCTTTTGGGAGAAAACTCAGTTGGAAGGTGAGGTTGCTCTGCCTCTTTTTTTGAATATAAAATGACTGCAAGTACAAAGAAGTAAAGCCTGTGGCTCGTGGGAGATTATAGTGCACAAATCCTCTCTATGTGCTCTCTCCCTATCCCACTTGACTACTCTACTCATCTATGGAAAAAGTACACTTGAAAAGAATGGAACCCATTTTCCTCCCATTGGCCCAATTATAACACAACCCGATAGCCTACTAATGGTTAGGTTTGACTCCATCAACTCTTAACTAAAGTTATAGTATGGAAAATTCCAGAGTCGTTTTCATCATGATCATGGAGATAACCCATTTTCCTTGAGTAATGGGGGTTGATGTGGCATCCTCTCGAATTATGGTGGACAAACAGGAAGATCAACTTCTTGGTGGCATAAATTTTGCACACAGACTCCAATTGAGGAAATTCTTGTGCCATTGGAAAGGTCTTTATGTGTAGAATATAAAGAAAATGTGTGTGCAAAAGCAACATATTTTAACCCCTAAAAATGTCTCTTGATGCCTCAAAATGATCCTAGAAGGTTTTATACCCTAATTTGAAAAACTTGATCTCGTTGATAAAAATGGTCTTGTGAGTTGATTCCTCCACTTTTTCCACTATGAAAGCATAGAAATGGATGAAAAAAAATACCATGATCCAATTTGGATCACAACTCCCCATTTTGGGAGGATTTTGGTCCCAAAAAAATTCTATGGAATGAGGTGAGGAAAAATTTCCTACACCTTTTCTTGGGTGTACTATTTGGCCTTGCCTATGGTTTGTCCTTTCAACCAAAATTTCCAAATGTCATGCTGCCCCTATCTACAAGATTTGGACATCTACTAAAAAGCTATATCTTCTATTAATGTTGCTTGAGAATTTGGTGCCAAATCCTCCACAGAAGGTAGGACATGTTCGTCTTCCGGATATAACATGGAAGGCTCATAGATTTTTAGATTCTCTACATTCACAATTGAGTAAATGCACATGTATCGGGGTAAACTAAGTTTGTAGGTGTTATCTACCAAATTTTACAATATCTCAAAGGGACCATATTGCAAAGCCTTTATTTTCTTACCAATACCCTATAACCTTTCCTTGTTCAACTGTAACCATACTCTGTCTCCCACCTTGAATGACTTCTCTATTTTGTGCTGATCATGCTTGGCCTTGTATTTTTACTCTGACTTCAGTAGTGTCTTTTGTACATATATATGTATTTTCCTAATATTTTTGACAACTTTTTTTATCCCTTAAGGAATCCTCTGTAAGACCCTCCCTTACTTTGCTTTGCTGCCCATATGCAATATACAAAGGGGAAGGTGGGAAATATCCAAAACAAGTTTCAAATGGGGATTTATTAGTAGAAGTTTGGGCTGCTCTGTTACAAGAGTTATGTATATATACCCAATTTCATCCCAAGTCTTCATATGATTTTGATTGTAAACCTTCAAAATCCACACCAAGGTCCTATTGACTACTTCTTTATGAGGATGGAATGTTGTAGACATATTTAACTTCATATACATCTTCTCCCACAATGTAGTCCAAAAAGAATTGAGAAATCTTATGTCCCTATCTGAAACAATGGTCCTTGGTATCCCAAAGTGCACCCAGACTTGTTAAAAGAACAAGCTCATTGCTTCTTGCTTGTCGATGGTCTTTTTACAGGGAATTAAAACACACATATTTATGAACTTGTTACATACCATGAACATGTATTCATGTCCCTTCCTAGTTGTTGGTAAACCTACCACAAAGTCCATGGAGATGATTTCCTATGGATGAGTGGGTACAAGTAAGGGATGACATATGCCATGTTTCATGTTACTAGGCGTGCTAATACAAAAAATAATGCATCCTCTTATAAACCTAGCTACCCGTTCTTTCATCTTGGACCAATACACATACCTTTGTAAGTTGGACACTGTCTTCCCTAGACCAAAGAGCCCTACAACCTTCGAGGCGTGAGCCTCTCTAATCAACTACAATTACTCACCTTTAGGAACACATAACTTATCCATATTGTAGAGTAACCCATCTTGGAGATAGTATTCAATGATGTTGTAACCATCATGCACATGAATTTGGCTCTGTAACTACTAAAACACCTCCTTGAAGTACCCATCCTCTTAATAGGCCTCTTTGTATGTGTTAGTCCTTACAATCTCCTAGGCTGAAAAGGAAATTGACAAGGGTAACCTCAAACCACTTCAGCTCAGTAGCTAGCGCTACTGAGCATGAGAGGGATCTCTCTAAGTTTCTTATTAGTGATATGAATTTAAAGAAAATGAATTTTAGGTTAGATATGTGTATTTGTTTGTTTGTTTGTGAAAATTTGGTTTTTTAAGGATTTGTTGAACTTAGGGTTTGGAGCCACAAGTAGGTCTAGGCTTTGGGAATACAAGAGAAAACATAAGAAGGAGCTAGATGTCAGAAAACATGGTGTAATTTGAGTATTTGTCAGTGTAGTATAGAGGATATAGTGTGGAAGAAAATAATGAGCATAAATAAACATGATTTCATTAGCTTAGGAAGACAAAACACATAACTACGAAAACCAGATAACAGAGCTTGAAAAACAATAATTCTGAGTATTTTATCACAAGGAATTCATATAAAGAAGAGATATAATGTAGATAAAGATGTTTAGACCATGAGAAAACAAAAAGAATGAAGTACAAGCACCATGAACTCACTGGGCTAGAGTTGCTTGAAAATTGCTGCAACCTGTATCTGTATTGGCTGAAAGATGATTACAATGCAAGCTTCCTTCACAAAAAGTTCAACCTTATTCTCTTGAAGTGAAATGATATATATAGACTCTCCTAGACCACTTTCTCACCTTCAGGAGTCAAATTCCTTGGTGGAGGAACTGACTCCAAGATTCTCTCAACCAACAGGTGAGAGTGAGAAGGTGAAACTCAAACACTTCATGAAGATTTTGTTTAGGAGTTTGCTTCTTTTATGAGGCCTAAACATAAAAGACAACCTATGATGTACATTTATTCATGCCTACATCACCTAGCCTCGTAACTAGTGCCATTACATAGAGAATATTAACTTTGACTAAGTCAGACTAGAAACTAGAAATATTACACAGTGAAATTTTCCAAATAAAAACCCAGAAAGTGCAGAAGCATAGCTCCAACTTTGAGCTAATTTTTAGGTGCCTTCCAAGGGTTGAAATGAAAATATGAGAGAATGTTTAACTATCCCTTCAAGTCTAGTTTCCAGAACAGTTTTAATTTCTAAATTTGGAGCACGGGAAGACCTTCAAAAATCCATTCTCCCAAGGTCACTCCAGAAGCGAAGCGCCTGTCAAAAAATGGTCTAGAATGCTAGTTTTTTGCCACTTTTTTGCATTTTTTTGCAAAACTAAGCCACCTATGAAAAATATAGGGAAATGGGATTTTAGAGGATGGAAATAAATTTCCAAAAATGTAGACCTTTCCTCAAATGGAGGCCTGAGGAAAACATGTAGCGCTTGGAGCAGCTAAATTTCTAAACTTAGACAAAAAATTCTCAAAAAACTCAAAATGCTCAGAATGCTCAGAATTTGCTCAAAATTAGAGGGAAGGTGTAAAAATAGGTTTGTTATAGCTTCATGGATGCTTCAGAAAGAATCTCCAAGTTTCCCTCATCCTTTTGGTATTTTTGGCCTCCTTGAGCTTGTTTTCTAGTTGTTTCACTTTCACATTGGCAATCATGTTTTGAGCTTGATAGTGATGCACCATGTGTCTGAGCAGTTGATTGTCTCTATTTTAATTCTCAAGGAGCTTCTCCAAGTGTTCATTCATCTTATTAAGACAATATTCCTTATCTTGATGAACTTCTAGGGCAATCCTTTCTTCTAGGTCAAGGTCCTCATTAAGCAGAATTTGTTCTTGTTACTCTTGTAAAACTTTCTTGAGGCCTCTTGTTCTTGGTCTTTTCCTTTTTCCTCTCACCTTTGATGCTTCAGGCTCGCTTGATGTCATGATCTCCTTACCTTTTCCAATTTTCTACATTAACTTAGCTTTTTCCTTTTCTAGTATCAACTCCTTTGCTTTGAGTTGACTGTTTTCTTGTTCAAGAAATGATATAACATACTTTTCCCTTTCAAAATTGATCGCTAGCTCCTTGATTTGATAGTCCTTATCCTTGATAGTTTTTCTCATGTTTGTGGTGTGATATTCAGTCTCTGGATCAATTAGTTCAAACTCATGTTCTATTGTGTCTTTATCCTTTGCTGCTGATTCCTGCTTTGTCGATGAAGAAGGCTTGGCCCCTTTCTCTTTGTGAGAAGAAAACACAAGCCTATGCCCTTTCTTATACACTTTAGTCACCTCAGGTTTGGATAGTTGAGTCTTCTCCATTATTTTACTAGATGACCCCACCTCTGTTTGTTGTTTTGGTGCATTTGGATACTGAGATGCTGCATTTTCCTCATGCCATTTCAAGGCTGCTTCCAAAAAGGCTTCCCAAGCCATACCTCTCTCTGCCAGCTGGTGAAGGACAATGGTTTTGATGAGATTGTGATGGAACAAGCTTGGGGAGTGTTCCTTGTCCTTTAATTGTATATTTTTAGACATTTTGGAAATGCTCCAAAATAGATAATTACACATGTTGAGTGGCTTTTGAGATGTGAAATGCATCAGGAGGCGAATATGATAGGCATACAACCTAGAGAATCTACCTTCACAAGTGAAGAACCTCATGACAATTTTCATTAAAGGGGAATATTTCTCCAATAAATATCTGAAAGGCAAGAGGTGAGTATGTGCATCTCTGTATGGCGTCTTTAGGAAATGATTGTAATTTTCAAGATCTAGGTTCATTCCTTTGAACCAATATTCGCCATTATCTGGTAACACAGTTGCTATTGAGATGGAGGCCACTGAGAAACTGAACTCAATACCTGCAATGATAGTAGTCTCTCCTTTCAGTTGTGTTGCTACCCAATCTGTTATTTGCTCATGAAATCCTGCATCGCTCACCCTTTTGCAAAATTCCAAGCAGTGGACATCCTTAAAGCATTGTTTGATGAAAGGATAGGAGTTGATTATGTTGTAGTCTGATGGTTCATATCTGAGGATCCTCCCTCCTTTATGTTGTCTCTTTCTTTTTGGCGAAGATTCTACCTCCATGATGACACAAAGCCCTAACAACAGGAAACAAAAATAAGATGTGAGGCATGAATGGAAATGAAGTGATATGGAAGTGATTTTGATAAAATGATGGAAGGGGTCTTGGGAAAGGTGAAATGACTTTGAGAGTTGATGAAAATGAGTGGAGAAATAGTGGAAAGAAATGATGAAATTTTGCCAAAAAAACTCTAGGAATGAGCTAGGGTTTTTCTTTTTAAGTGTTTAAACTTTGTTTTGAGGTGGGTAAAATGGTCAAAATGGCTCATTAAACATGTATAGAGGTGTAGGATATCATTTTACATGTTTTGGAAATAAAAAATTATGATGGCCATTTTTACCCTAACATTTCCCATGCAAAATTTGCTACAAACCCTAACTTGAAGAATTATTGACATGAAATGAAATTGGGAAAGCAAGAGATGGAGGGGGATGGTGTACTTACTTGTTCCTTAGCTTAGAAGTTAGTAAAACCAAGCTTTCAAGCGAAAAAATGAAGTTTGGGAAAGTTATGATGAATTTCGTGGCACTTTGTCTTGCTTGCAGCGTAGTGTTCCTACACGCAGCGCAGTGCTTCTACGCACAACGCTTGTCTCCTAAGCGCAAAGCAGTGCTTCTATGCGCAACGGCTTCAAATTTTTGCTAATTTCTCCTAGGAAGACAAGTTTTTTGCTTTTTTGAGCAAGAGAGCTTGATGGTAAGGAGTGAATAGGATATGAATGAAATAGTTATGGGGATTTTTGAGTTTATATGGGGAAAATTCCCTCACTTTTTCAAAAAGGAATGGGACCCACCCTCCTTTAGAAACTAACTTTCACTTTATGAAGACAAATTTTACCTTTACCATTGCAAACCTGAGATGTCCTTTTGCTTTCCTGAGTGCTGGAGCTTCTTTTTCTGGAACCTCTGATATCATGAGAATATGAGGAGTGTGTGGAAAATCAAAATCAATTCTTCAAAAGTTGCTTTGTCATGTTTGACTCACTGCTAGTTTTATTCATGGAAATGATGGACCTTGGAAACCCTAGTGACCTAATGGATGAGGGAAGACCTAATGGAATGATGATGATGACTAACCCATTTTCATTGTGACACCTTCATAAAGTGTGATAAGCGACCAACGTGAGTGTATTTTCAAACAATGACTTCATCTTTAGACTGACCATACAATGACCAAATTTGTTGTGTAAACCTAGTAACATAAAATTTTTATTCTTAAAGCCTGGAAAAACATAGTAAAAGAATTTTTGATCCAAGTGACAGGCTAACAAGACTGACACTAATAGTATGCATCATGGGTGAATGGCTCCATGTGCATCATAGCACAAAGTTGTGATTTTTTTATGTGGGTTTCCTCGAAAGCATGTCGACCAACTTGTTTGTTCTTCCGTTATTATACTTGATCACTAAATGAAATTGATGTAGAGACTCCATCCACTTGTACTGCATGGTCTACTATAGCTTACTTGGGCCTATAGGTATTGTAGTGGTTGGTGATTTGTGTCAATCAATGTCTCCTTTCCCATTAGATAATGCTTCCACTTCTTCACAACTTGCACTAGGGCATAAAGCTCCTTATCATAGGTAGGATAGTTAAGAGAAACCACATGAAATACTTTAGAATGGTAACACACAGGCCTTCCTCTGTGCAAAAAGATCACTCCCATCACATACCCAACATCATCTACCTCTAATTCGAAGGGATACTACAAGTTTGGTAATGGCACAACTGGTGCTTGACTAATATTCTTCTTTATCTCCTCAAAGGCCCTCTATTGTCCCTTTGCGCATTGGAAACTCTTTCCACTTGATATTCTAGCATGGAGTGGTGACACTGCCATTGAAAACGAGGCCATTAATTTCTCAGGTATTGTGCTACCTATTGAGGCCTCGGAAATCGCTGCCACAACATTGGGGGATAACCACCCGGTCCGGACCTTAGTACAGCTCCTTTTCCGTTTGGGATGGTGGCTCCGACTG
>APFE030508879.1:182919-200399 GCA_000404065.3 Pinus taeda | reverse complement strand
TCGCACAATGGTTCTGCTTGTGTAATCTGCTGACATAATAGCTTAACTTGATTAATCAATGCCTTATTTAACTGAAGCACTTCCGCCTTGAATTCATCTATCTGAGGGAGCTTTTTCATTTGCTCAATTTGAGTGGTCAATTGAGCGATTTGTTCATCTTTTGCTTTCATTGTTCCCTCAGTCGATATTCTTAATTGCTCCAATGCCGCCAATAGTTCCCTTTGTCTTTGAATTGCACCTTCATCAATCCTTTGCTTTTCCTCTTGTAATTGCTTAGTCAGCTGATTATTGTTCTATTGCAGTACTAGCAATTCTTGCTCCGCCTGCTCTGCCTTCTGCTGAACTTCTGATAATTTCGCCTGTAGCGACGAGATGTCCTGATCCTTGGCTTTTAACAAATTGCTCACCTCCGATGCTTTATCAATGGTTGCCGCCGAATATGCTCTAGCGAACTGTGATAGCTTGGTTAAGTCATCGGAGGGGTCGAATTCCTCTCTCCACACAACATTGCCCATCACCGTTGATTCAGGGAATAGGGAAGGTTGATCAGCTCTTCTCCTTTTCCTCTGTCGCTTTACAACAGCTTTATGCTTAGGGTTATAAAATACATCTAAAGGGGGAATCTCTTCAATTTGCAAAACGATTTATCCTGTTGGATCTTTAGGAATTATCTCTGGTTCTTTTGTTTTGGGTAGGCCGCTGGTTTTGCCCGAAACCTGTTTCAATGTCGCTTCTTGCGTGTTGCCTTCTTTAGAAACCTCATCATCTTTTGAGCACTCTAGGTTGCTGATGATTGTACTGAATTGCTGCCATTGTTGCAGCAAGTTTGGATCAACTAGTATATCATTATTATTTTTAGAGGTGCTTTCTTCTTGGGTTTTCGCCTGGGTCTCTTCTTGGCACTGCACATTTTCCTGGGTTACTTCCTGCCTCTGGCTATGTGCTTCCTCCTGCTATTTTGATGTAGTAGAAGGAGGCGTATTACTTAGCTGCTCAGGCTCGCTTGATCTTGTTGTTGTTGGGACAGTTGCTAACAGGTCTAGAGGCAGAGTTTGCAACCTCTATTCTCTAATTCTGTTAAATTCGACTAGCCCTTCATCGTTATACACATTTCTGGCAAGCGACTTAACTTGATACAGCGATTCGGCCGATGCAAACAAATCCTCGAATCTGTCTTCTTTGTGCTCAACCTTGGCCAATTTGGCCTGGTCGAGCGCATTGTAAGCGATCTTCCTCAGATCATACTGCCTTCTTGGCAGGGTAGCCAGAGTAAGCAAATTCATTTTCCCAGCTTCCTTCTCTGCATGCTTGATGTCATGTAGGGTATAAACTCCAATTCGTAAAGGAAAAGAGGGCCAAACATGCTTTTTAGCTCTTTTCAGGGTCTGAGTAACCCCTTCAGCATTGAGTTGATAAGCTACTTCCCTGGCAAGTAGCTTATCGGGGATGTAAAGTGGTAGCACATGCGGCCTGGCCTGACTGCCAAAAACTCTGATGTAGGTGAATTTCTTCTCCCCAAACCAACTTGCTACTGCAGTCAAATATACCCCTGCTTGCTCAGAAATCTTCAGGGCAGGCTTTATTAAAAATGGAATAATGAATTGGCAACATAAAACCATTACAGATTTGGTACAGGTGATGCTTATAACTAGTCTTCCATAGTTTTTGATAATATATGTGAATGGGTGTGGGGTCTTGCGACGTCCACCTCCATCCCAATACAGGAAATTCAGAATTAAAACACAACACATCCATCACATAGGCACTGTAATAGAATGGCGGAATAACCCTCTCTGTGACACGATAGTCAGACCTGAAATCGAGAATGGCTTTGGCTAATTTGTCTGATAATATAACCACCCAATCCATAACTTCTCCACTACATGCCGCCTCCATTAAGGGGACCATTTCTATGGTGAAATTGGCAGAGTCATGCAATCCCCATAATCTACACATCATAATTCCAGCATAGCAGTAAGGAGAGCATAGGGAGTCAACTGAGTACTTACCCGAGGTTTCATGCTTGTGTTTCGCTGGATTCTGTCTCCACCCTCGAATTGGTTCAGACTTGGTCTTGTTCTCTGCTCGAAATTTCTCCAGAAATGCAGCATTATATTTCTTCTCTTCTTGCGGTAGGTGATACATTAGCCTTAGGTCTTCGGCTCGAAACGAACCGAAAATCCTCCCGTCTGCAGTGTTAAACAATCTGTTGATAATTGGGAGCTCTTGGATTGCCCATCTTACCACATCCGTGTATGGGAGAACTTGCTCTCGGGCTGCTATTTTGTGCAGAAAGGAGTCGGCCAAGTCTTTTAAATTGGCGTCGGATTTGCTGGTATTATCGCATGAGACTTCTATCCCAGTCACCTTTGGCCCTTCTGCTTCAATCAAATTATACGTCCCTTGCCAAGTGGTCCTGGTAAGTCCTAAGCACGTCGTATCTGATATAAGCCCTTTGTTCTTTCCACTTGGATCAACGACAGCTTGCCCTGCGGCTGGCGGAACAGTAGGCATTGTAGTCTTCTTAAATTTCTTTCCCATTCCACTTTCTTCTGTTTCTATGGAAGAATTCTGCACATAGTGAAAGATAGGCGTAACACAGGCAACAATAACATGAATTGAACAGAATGAAATATATATATCTAGGTGCATTCATAGCAATCAGTCGACTTAAGGTGGCCTTAAGATCAAATCCGTGGATAGATCTCAAGCCTGTTATTCTCATTAAATGGTCGTTACGACCTATCAATCTCATTAATTCCAGTTGCTTCGATTAATGGCTGAATGATTTATTTGAAGCATGTTTTGGGTGATTTGGCGGTTTGAACGCGGATGAGCGGCTTTCCAAAGGACATGGCCTTAATTACGAATAAATCATATTAAACTGCCTTTATGACTGTTACTTTGAAAACTGCGCTATTTACCCTTTACGCAATCGGGCATCGGGGAAATACTAAGTTATTGCATTGGTTTTGTTTGGAATCCCCGATCACCGATAGCGATATCGCATCGCGTCGGGAATAGCTGGTAGGGCCGCTTAGGATGAGGGCATAGTGAGTCGCCGATCGCCGATAGCGATATCGCATCGCATCGGGCGAGGGGGAGTTTATTTGCGTTTTAAGAGTTATCGTCGATCGCCGATTGCCGATTTCGCATCGCATCGAAGCAAGGGTCATTACTTATGTTACTTTATGCTTTGCCGATATCCGATTGTGATTTCGCATCGGCGAAAACCAAGATGTCCCTTAAGTTATGCTTTCTTTGTCATTGCGATATGCGATCTTGCGATCGCTTTATCGCAATGATAAAGATAAATCGTTTTATGTTGGGGTTTGTTGATTGATTTTATTAAAAAGGCCTTTTAATAATGTTTTCTTTTATTCGAACCTTTTTTGAAATAGAACTCTAAATTGATACCAATTTGAAACAAAAATTAAAAGGGACCCATTTCACATTATAATTTTGGAATAGTAATGATATGAAATGGGGGCTTGTTGTATGGCACAACACTACCCCAATGAAACTTTTAAGCTCAAAAACATTAATAGGAAATGGCTATTTCATGATGGCCACCATCTTGGAAAGATTTATTTTTAGCTGTCCTCCACCTTTCACATACCCCATATACACCAAAGACTATTGTGCAAACTCACAATTACTGAGATTTCCTAGTGGTTGGTGCTTCTTTAATGTCTCCAACACCTATGTAAAATGTGATATGTTATTCTCCTAGGTAGCACTGTATACCAATATATCATCCAAATATATAATAACAAATGAATCTATAAAAGGGTGCAAAATATCATTCATTAACTTCATAAACGTAGTTGGCGCGTTGCATAAGAAAAATGGCATGACTAACCACTCATACAAATTTTTCCTAGTGTTGAAGGCATTTTTCTAAGTATCTTCTTATTTGAATCAAACCCGGTGATATCCAGAATTTAAGTCTAGCTTCGTGAAGTATTTCACTTGCTGCAACTAATCCAACATATAATTTATTCTAGGTAGGGGATATTTTTTCTTGAGCATAATTTTTTTCAATGCCTTGTAATATATACACATTAGTGAAGTCCCATCCTTTTACACAATGATTATGAGTGATCCACACGATGATGTACTCAATCGAAGGACGCCCTATCCCTGTAGCTTAGCAACGAGGAGTCTGACAATAGCTAGATCTTGTGCTACACTTCCCTCTTGGTTGGTAGCCTTTATGTTCATAGAACAAATCCCTCTATGCTTGTAAAAACTCTTCTATTTTCCTTTTTTATTTCTTAGTACACACCTCCAAATATGTCTTTGTTGAAGTATGTAACTAGGTTTGATCTTCATAATATTCTATGTACTATTGATTTTATGTATTTGATATAAAAGAGAAAAATAAAATTATTATTTCATGGGATGATAGTTAAGAGAAATCACATGAAATACTTTAGAATGGTAACACACAGGCCTTCCTCCGTGCACAAAGATCACTCCCATCGCATACCCAACATCATCTATCTCTAATTCGAAGGGATACTACAAGTTTGGTAATGGCAAAACTGGTGCTTGACTAATATTCTTCTTTATCTCCTCAAAGGCCCTCTATTGTCCCTTTGCGCATTGGAAACTCTTTCCACTTGATATTCTAGCGTGGAGTGGTGACACTGCCATTGAAAACGAGGCCATTAATTTCTCAGGTACTGTGCTACCCCAATGAAACTTTTAAGCTCAAAAACATTAATAGGAAATGGTTATTTCATGATGGCCACCATCTTGGAAAGATTTATTTTTAGCTGTCCTCCACCTTTCACATACCCCATATACACCAAAGACTATTGTGCAAACTCACAATTATTGAGATTTCCTAGTGGTTGGTGCTTCTTTAATGTCTCCAACACCTATGTAAAATGTGATATGTTATTCTCCTAGGTAGCACTGTATACCAATATATCATCCAAATAGATAATAACAAATGAATCTATAAAAGGGTGTAAAATATCATTCATTAACTTCATAAACGTAGTTGGCGCGTTGCATAAGAAAAATGGCATGACTAACCACTCATACAAAATTTTCCTAGTGTTGAAGGCATTTTTCTAAGTATCTTCTTATTTGAATCAAACTCGGTGATATCCAGAATTTAAGTCTAGCTTTGTGAAGTATTTCACTTGCTGCAACTAATCCAACATATAATTTATTCTAGGTAGGGGATATTTTTTCTTGAGCATAATTTTTTTCAATGCCTTGTAATATATACACATTAGTGAAGTCCCATCCTTTTACACAATGATTATGAGTGATCCACACGATGATGTACTCAATCGAAGGACGCCCTATCCCTGTAGCTTAGCAACGAGGAGTCTGACAATAGCTAGATCTTGTGCTGCACTTCCCTCTTGGTTGGTAGCCTTTATGTTCATAGAACAAATCCCTCTATGCTTGTAAAAACTCTTCTATTTTCCTTTTTTGTTTCTTAGTACACACCTCCAAATATGTCTTTGTTGAAGTATGTAACTAGGTTTGATCTTCATAATATTCTATGTACTATTGATTTTATGTATTTGATATAAAAGAGAAAAATAAAATTATTATTTCATGGGATTCATGCTTAAGGTCGATTTATTTATAGGTCAAATCATCCATTGTGTGCTTCTAGGGTTTGTCATAGAATCAAGAAGTCAAAAGAGTCATTATCATATGTAATAGACCCTATTCGACATTTTGTATCATGTAAGAAGAATTTATTATGATTCAAAAGAGTCAAAAGTCTCCCTCCAAGACCAAGTCAGCCTGCAAGAAGACAAGTCAGGCTACAAAGATGAAGTCAACCTCATTAGGTCTATTCAATCCTCATAAGAATCATATATAAAGGAACTCGACCTCATTTGAAGAACTCATCTAAGAAAGTTCAATCACAAGGAAGAATAAGAAAGACAAGAAGAAAAGAACAAGGAGAAAGCGTGAAACAGATAGGAGAGATAACATCATAGCTTTTGGGTCTCTATCTCTCACACGTGCAAAAAATAGGGCATCATTTATGTTGCGCAAGTTCCAAGTTGAATTCAACTAAAAGAGTTGAATTTTGGTATTAGGAAAATCAATTTTTTATGTCAAATAATTAAGGAAAGAAGATCAAATCAAACGAAGGAGAAATAAGGTCTAATTTAGTATCTATTGCTTGCACATGCAAATCTAAAGTTGTTGCAAGAAGGCCAAAATAGTACACGTCTGTAGTAAAGGTTGAAAAAATTGTTGCAAGTGATGAAGTTGTGAAATTGAAGGAAAATTGACTTGGGTTCACTTTGTGAAGGAAAATCTCACCTAAATAAGGTTGACTTGGTCTTGGAGGGTTCTTTGTCTTCAGTCTAAAGGTCTTGGAATTCATCATTTGAAGATTATATAAGAAGAGAAGAATTATTGTGGGTTTTACTCTCTAGGAGAGATTTTGGACCTGGCTAGCAACCGATATGTTGTGTCCTCTTTGTTCTATCAATTTTCATATTTTGGTAGCTATTTGATGATAAGAATACTGTACTAATCAAAAGAATAAGAAGCTAATTATAAATACTACAAGTTGAATTAAAGAACATCACATGCAACTATCAAAGTAAAGGTAAATCATCCTAATCTAGCTACCATAAATTTATCAACATGATATTAGAGCTAAGGTGACAAGAAGTGGCAACTTGAAGCTCACTCAATTGAAGAAGGATACATAGGGGCCAAATACAAGAATAAGAGCATCAAGGAGGACTAGTCAACACATCACAAAGACTCTATCATCTTGAAGGAAGAACTCTTGGAAGAAAAATAACACCTCAAGGACCCTACCTCTATATCAAAGAAAGAAGGACTCTACACACTTGAATCATTCTTGAAAGCCTTCACATTCTAGATCATCAACCAAAGGAATCAAGAAGAGCACTTCATCGTCATGAAAAGAATCTAAATTAATCTCCCTCATATTGAAGGAAAGAGCATATCTCAAACATATTAGAAGGAAGAAGAGCATCTGTCCTTATATATAAGAAGAAACATTGTCATTATTGAAGAAGAAAGATCATCATCAAGGAAGCATCTATTGGAAGACATCATCATCAAGAAGGCATATTCATTTGACAAGTAAGTAATTTATATTTCATGTCTCAATCTACAAACCAAATTACTACTTTCTGCAAGGATAACAACCAAATTTTTGGAACATCGAACAACCTTGCATGGAATAAGAGAATATGTTTGATCCTCATAGAAAATGAAGTTATTGAATATGTCAAGGGCTCAATCTCAAAGCCTCCACAAGAAAAATATCAAGCACTATCAAAGTATATGAAAGGATAAATAAGTGTTGAAAGAATCCTCATTTAATCGATTAAGGATTCACTCATTCCCTATGTGATCTGATTTATAATATTAGTTTGCAATGATAATATCTTCCTCAGATTATAAACAAAATGTTTTCATTGTGCTTAAGGAGTCATGAATATTTTGCAAGTGAAATGAAGAGTTTTTATGTTAATTTTATGAGTAATTTAACTAAACCAGAAATTGAACAACAACATAAACATGTACAAAACATCATCAAAAACACATTACAACAAGCACATGATAAAGGAGTTCACCCCTCCTAGGCTACGTTTCCTTGGTCCAACTTCCAATGGCTTAGGCCTCTCTATTATGCTCAAAATTGTAAAAATATGTGTTTACAATACTCAAATGCTTCTTAAACCTACTCCAATTAGTTCAAAATGTCCAAAAATGACTATTTAGCCTCTTTTTGAAACCAATTTGGTGGAAAACTGAAGAACCCACAAATTTTCTCCAAAAATCCGCTAATCAAGCGAGAATTTTGTTGTGCAGTGAGCCATAATCTGTTAGCACCGATTATCCATCGCAAATCGCAATTGGTGGAGTCCTACAAGATTATGGTTTGTGAACAAGGTGGGAAATGTGTGATTGTGATTTGGTGGACTCGATAGAACTTTTAACGGGAGCTTATAAATGTATCGCGTCCGGGATCCTTTCCCAATCGAAGGAGTACTGGGGTCTTGGATATGTGGGACTTTTCACCATGTTACGATTTGTGATTGTGATATCACATCGCTACCCAAACCACAAGTACCGATTCTATAGTGTCGTGCGAGATGTGCGATCGCATCGCAACCTGGTACCTGCCGGGGCTGATTCTGTAGTGTTGTGTGAGATGTGCAATCGCATTGCAACCTAGTACCTGCCGGGGCTGATTTTGTAGTGTCATGTGAGATGTGCGATCACATCGCAACCCAGTACTTGTCGGGGGCCGATTCTATAGTGTCGACCCTTCACCAATCTACGATTGTGATCCATCGCATTGTGCCTCCAACTGATTCTTGAAAGCCTCCTCCCTGCCTTATCGCATCACACCTAAGCTTTTATGGGGCTGATTTTTAGCACCAACCTACCTACGATTGTGATTTGCAACATGTGGGGGCCAACGACAGCTTGTCACTTGGCACCTCCTCATTCGCTGAAGGACCTTGCCACATCATCCAATCCTGCGATGTGAGTAAGTTAAACTTGAAATTTGACTTGATAAAACTTCTGCATACAAGCTCGGATTTGAGTGTCATTCACACCATTGGAATCATAATGACAAGCTATTCGATCTGAAGCTAAGTTTATCGAGATTCTGACACATTGATTTTTCTGAGCCTAATTTTGAGCACCTGACCACTCCTCCCCGCTGGAAGCCTTTTGGACCCCAAAAGATCACTTTGAATTGACCAGCAGGTGAGGGTAAAATTCCCTCACCTTTCCAATCTCGATCCATTGATCATTGAATTGGAACTTGTGGTCTCCATGATTCTTGTCGTGCCTTTCTATGTACTTGTCTTTAACCTTTTCAAGTTATTCTTGCAATATTTGATGTACCATTTGGAGTTGTTCAATGAACTCTTTGGCCTTGTCCATGTTACTATTAGTAGAAACATCCTTCTTACCAAAATGATACAATATATTATGATGCAAATGGTAAAAAAATTCCTCCACTTGATTCCTTTGACTCAAGCTTGAATATACATATTGAAAGCATGTATTTTTCTGAACATAACTTTCATGTCAAACAAAATGATGCTTGAGGAAAGTAGTTATACAAACTATAGGCCTAGAAAGTACATCAACAAACTTGTTTCTTATACCTTTCTTATACCTTTTGACCAAGTGGAATAGTAGAAAAAAACCCATCCAATGGAATTTCCTTTGTTGCTACAACTTAAACATGTTATCATTGAAAATTTATGAATGAAAATAAATGGGCTTACCACATTGCAAAAACACTGTGCCCATGGCATAGTCACATACATCAACCTAAAACTTAAATGGTTGTCTCAAGTCTGGAAAAGAAAGTATTGTAGCTGTACTGATCTTTTGTTTTAAAGCATCAAATGTCTCTCGTTGTTTGCCTCTCCCCTGGAAGACCTTTTGCACAACTACAATGAATGCAAATGAACTACAATAAAAGAAAAAATAACAAAATTTCTCCTCCAACATTGGGATGCTCCCAAAAAACCTATGATCCAAATGACTATCTTGAGCCTGCCTACGTAAATTACGGGCATAGGAAAGGCTTTTGCGGCCTCTGGGGGATGTATGATTCTTTCACATGCGTCTACAGGAATGGATTAAATACCACCACAAACTGTTACAAAATCAATCTTGGAGAGGTCTAACTTCAACTCACCTTTTCCACGTCCCATGCAGACTGCAAAAAAGCCTTTGGGAACCTAAACACACTTGGAAGAACCAATTTCACGGCTCAAGTACATCAAAGAAGTTTTATCCAACATATACTTTGACATCTTTAGAAACAAATGTTCTTGACATATGCCATAAAGTATTTTTTTATCACACATAACATGTTCATAATGATTTTTTTATGAAAACGAAAATGTCATCCAAATAGACTATCCTATCTAGAAATGGCTTCAACACATCTTTCTTCATATGCATAAAAGTAGTAGAAAAATGGAAAAGACCAAAAAGCATAACATGCCATTCAAATAAACCTTTCCTGGTTTTGAATGTCTTCTTCCCTATATCTCCTTCAACAACTCTACTTTGATGAAAACCACTTCTTGAATCCCATTCAAGGAAATGCTTACCATTCTTCTTGGGTGCCAAAATAAGAGGTGCACCACAAGATAAAGGAGTAGGCTAAATGATCATTTTATTGAACAATCCTTGGATTTGCATCTTAATTTATGCGCTTTCCATCACTGACATCCTGTACATGGAAATGTTAGGAATAAGACACTTTTGATGCAAATGTAACTCAGGTTGGATTCCCCTCTTGGGAAGTGATCCTTTTGATTCCTAAAACATTTCATCAGATTGGTTAACAAGTCAACCAAATCAGTTTTCAAATTCGAATTACAACCATAAAATGCTTCATAATCAATATCATTCTCGGGTTTGATCATGAGAAGCACAAAATTATTGCTCAAATTCACTAGTCTTTTCATCTGCCCTGCATTAAAAAGCGAAAGACTTGTTTTTTTGCTATGAGATCTCACAATATTCTACTCCATTTTTGAATATGTGATATTTTTTTTCATGCCGATGGAAAATAGATTTTCTATCATAAAGGTATGGGTTGCCCAAAACGATGCCATAGATATCTAATGACACAACATCAAGCTCCACTTCATCTATGAATTTTGCAGTGATTACGAATTTCAGTTTGCACTTTATCATAACCTACAATTGCGCATTGTCACATACCCATCCAAGTGGATATGGTTTATGATGTAGAATAATTTCCAAATTTAAACTCTTGACAATGTTTTCAGAGATAAGATTGGCTTGAGAGCCGCTATCGAACAATGTATCAATCTTGTTACGTTTCAATATCACCCTTATGTGAAACAATTCTATTCTCCTCTTTTCATTTGGAGTTTCATTATGTGAGTTTGAATAACTAGTGTTGACAATGGATTCCTTTCCTTGAAATCCCATAGCTGTGATTTTTGTTTCATCGCCCGACTCGGATCCCAAATCATCTTCTTGAGTGATTGTAGTTGTCTTTTCTTTTCCTTTTTTGTTGAATTTCTTTGGTTTCATTTCAGGATGAAGATTCCAACAGTGAGCTTCACGTGACCCTCTTTGGAATAGTGTTTACAATTTTTTTTCTCTCCTTCCTTTTTAATGGATGCATTTTTCTTTCCCTTGAAACCATTTTCTTTCTCTTTACCCTTAAACGACTTTTTACTACCTTCTTTTGGGGTGTTTTTCCCTCTTGCCTCAAGATGAGTGGGTTGCTCACACACATCATCTAGATTACTAGGATTAAACATTAAGATAGTATGCCTAAGGTAATTGTGTAAACCCCCTATGTACTTCAACAATGTGTCCTACGATTGAAAATCTAAACCTAACAACAGAGACCTTTTTATGAATTCTTGGGTGTAATATTGCACATTTTGACCTTTTAGCTATCTAAAGTTCTGCCAATTCATGATGGCTTTCTGCATATAAGATAAAGGGTAGGATTCTCTTTTAATTGCAACAATGAAATCATTCCAAGAAATTGAGAGCTTACCATGTTTTCTATCTCCTCTTGGGTCTTTGATTCCCACCATACTAGTGTTGCACCCTTCGTTCTCAAGGAAGCTAACTGAATCTTTATGTCATCCTCTTGAAGGTTTTGAATCCTACAATAGACCTCCAACTAATGAATCCAATTATCAATATTCTCTGCATTCACTTCACCATTATACATGGGCAACTCAAATTTAATATCGAGTTTTAAAAAAGGTGATTTACTAGTTCCTTTTGAAGAATGATGATGAGTATGAGTAAGGGTTACATTAGTGGAAGAGTGTGAAGATGCTTGTGAAGAAGAAGATGGTGGAGAGGGTGGAGGTTTTTCTCCATTCCCATTACCTCCTTTTCCATTACCTCCTCCTGAAGAGCCTTCTCCTTTGGGAGGTTTGGAACTTTCCCCTTGTAACCTGGTATTCCTCTCTTCATAGAGGACCTTCACCATCTTTGTCATATCAAAGAAATCCTTTTTGAAGGTCTTCTCATCTTCTGTCATGTTTTTAGGTTCTCCTTCAGGAGACATTATCTTTGGAGTCTCAACTACAACTTGAGGCTGAACTGGTGTTGGAGATTGTGGCAACCTTTCTCTTCTTCCCCTTTACCTAACTTCAGGGCTTCCAACTAAATTTCCTTCACCTCTTTTGAGTTTTAACCTTGTAAGCATGACATAAACTTGTAAACAGTTAAATCATTCTTTAACAAAGCAAAACCTAGTGCTATGATACCAAATTTGATCTGATTTAGAATATTAGTTTGTAGTGCTAAGATCTTCCTCAAATTATAAAGAAAATGATTTCATTGTGCTTAAGGATTCATGATTTTTTTGCAAGTGAAATGAAGAGTTTTTATGTTAATTTTATGCGCAATTTAACACAAACAAAAAATTGAACATGAACATAAACATGTATAGAACATCATAAAAAAAAATTTATAACAGGTGCATGATAAAGGAGTTGACCCATCCTGGGCTACGTCTCCTTGGTTCAGCTTCCAATGGCTTGGGCCTCTCTATTATGCTTAAAAGTGTAAAAATTCGTGTTTACAATGCTCAAATGCTTCTGAAACCTACTCTAATCAGTTCAGAATGTCTAAAAATGGATATCTAGCCTCTTTTTTAAACCAATTTGGTGGAAAAATGAAGAAGTTATGACTTCCCCTTATTTTCCCATTATTCGCTCTAAAAATTGCTCCACATTCGACAGGAACCCACAATTTCGCTCCAAAAATCTGCTAATCGAATGAGAATTTTGTTGCGTGGCGGGCCATAATCTGTTAGCACTGACCGTCCATTGCAAATCACAATCGGCAGAGTCCTGCGGGCTTATGGTCTATGAACAAGGCGAGAAATGTGCGATTGCGATCCAATGGACCCGATGAAACTTTTAATGGGAGCTTATAAACGTATCACGTCTGGGATCCTTTCGCAATCGGTGGAGTACCAAGGTCTTGGATATGTGGGACTTTGCATCGTGTTATGATTTATGATTGCTATATTGCATCACTACCCAAACCTATCGGGGTCGATTCTATAGTGTTATTCTAGATGTTAGATTTCATCAAAACCCAGTACTTGTGGAGCTGATTCTGTAACGCTGACCCTTCACCGATCTGCGGTTGTGATCCATCGCATCGCGCCTTCGGCTGATTATTGAAAGCCTTCCCGCCTGTCTTATCGCATCACACCTTGGATATTCCGGAGCCAATTTTTAACATCGACCTGCCTGCGATTACGATTTGCGACATGTGGGGGCCAATGGTGGATTGCCACTTGGAACCTCCTCATTTCCTGAAGGACCTTGCCACATCATCCAATCCTAACATGTGAGCAAGTCAAACCTGAAATTTAACTTGTTATAACTTCTGCATACAAGCTCAGATTTGAGTTTCGTTCACACCGTTGGAATTAGAATGACGAGATCTTCGATCTGAAGCTAAGTTTATCAATATTATGACATTTTGATTTTTTTGAACTTAATTTTGAGCACCTGATCACTATGTAGCAAAGTTGAAGACATCAAAATAAATCTATGATAAGTTGGTGGAATTTTTCTATGTAAGTACAGTAGGGGAAATAATATTTTTAAGAATTGAATTATACAAGATTAAAGTATCAAGAGAAGAAGGGGTAGCCTCATATCTCATGAATGTATCTCAAATAATAGATCAACTACAAGATATAGGAAAAACAATGTCTGATCCAAAGATAACCACTCTTGTACTCAATGCATTACTAGATGGATGAGGCAACTTTTTATCAAGCATCTATGGAAAGAAGAAAGCCACACCATTTAGTGATTTGTGGTCATTATGTAAGATTGAATAAACCATATTAAAGGCAAAAGATGACATTGGATCAAAAAACAAACATAAGCATATGAAACCATGACAAGGAAGAAAGGGAAGTTTGGAAACTTTGAACCTTGGAAAATATTTCAAAAGAAAATCGACATGTCTAAGATTCAGAGCTATGAATGTAATGAATATGGGCACTTCAAAAGGAAATTTCATAAACTTAAGAAGGGTAATAAGAAAATAAAAGAAATAAGTGAATCCCATGTGACTGAAGAGGTATATGAGCCGAAAGAGAAGAAGTAAAAGAAGGAAGAATTAAAAGAACTCTACTGTTGAAAAATCTCACACACGTTTAAGTATATGGAAATTAACAAGTCATTGCAGTCACGATAAGATGCACTATAACAATATTGAGATGGCATCGTATGGTTGAAAAAAGTCATCTAGAAAGAACAAGAAGATAAGAGTTTGTCACACCTCATCATCATTAGAAAGAAGTATTTGTAGAATAAGGATCATCAATATGCTCCATTGGAATCTTTGTTAAAAGGTTCACCTCTACTTAGAAGAAGAAAGTTTCACATTCCATCTAGTGTGGAATCCACGGTTTAAAATAATGAAGCTATGGTGATAAAAAACTGCAACATGATAATTTAGTTGAAGCATTTTCATCTTCAAGCAAATAAAAGGGAAGTTGATCAAGGAAGCATAGATGATCACATGAAGGAAGAGGTATGCATATAATTGCTAACTTTGATAGATGGATAAAGATAAAATGGTTAGAATGTTATATCTCATGAAGGGACTCTTCCTTATGAACGATACATGAAAGCATAAATATAATATTCCTTGAACTCTTTTGCATGATGACATGATAGAATCAACACATTATATGACCTCATGGAGAATATGAGGTGGATGGAAACCATTGTTCCTATGATGAAGGAACTGTGAACTGAGATCTCGAGGAAACAATATATGAAGAAGTTAGAGGAAGAGTTGGTGAATATGTATCTATAGCCACTTAAAAGATTCATCAACATATAGAAGGATTAGCTATGACATCTCCATGAAGAAGTTATAGAGACTCTAATAAGTATGATGTAGAAAGAGTACCCTAGTAGTAAATATCTTGGAGATGGATTTGTACAATATGCAGGATGTTGATGTTGCAGAAGTAGATATTATGATGAAAAGCCACCATAAAGAGGTAATTTTTATTTAATGATTCACTTTTGATTTTTGAAATCAAGAATCTAGTTGGGTTGGAACAGGGCTATCGAAGGAGGGTTCTAGAAATTCACCTACAACTAGTACACATAGACTTGGAAGGAAAACTTTAGAAAGAACATGACTTGGAGATAGGTAGCAGTATGAAGGATAGCTAGGTGATTATGAAGAAGGTCACTTCCTGATGAAAAGAAAATGGTGTGATTATCATTACCTAGTTCAACGCTATGAAGAGGAAAGGGAAACTGATGTAGAAGATGGCTGAAGCCCTATGAATAAGCTAGCTCCATGATGAAGTAGTTGAAGTTCATCCATGACATGATGATATAGAAAGAGGAGCCCTACAAGCAGCTGATAGTACCATGATATCCACCAAAGAGCAGATTGTTGTTGTTGAAAACAAGTCCCCAGTTAAGAGGGAGCTTGAGTATATTCCTTTTTGAGTAGATCCTCCCTAGTTGAGAGGGATAGATAGACACATCATTCTTGTCTTCACATTATGAAAAAATAATGGAGGATTGGGTAGGTATTTGAGACCGATAACGATGCTTTTTGAGGATGAGGTAGGGAATCCAATAGGAAAGAGTAGTCAAAGAGGATATTCCATGAGGATGTGGAAATCCAAGATGGGAATGGTCCTAAAAGGACATACCTTGTGAACATCCAGATGGGGTATGTGCCTTGAGAGACAATGATGAAGGTGTCTATAAATCATTTGTCTCCTTAGTATTGTGCTCTAATCTAGTGGAGAGATAGAGTTGTTAGTCAAAGCCTTTTTATATGACAACGCTCGTTGATATGATGAGATGCATTAATATAAGCTAGAAAGATAGCTCATGAGATGGCTTGCCAATCTGAGTTCTTATGAGAATTCTTCAGTACGAGAATGTCCATGTACCTTGTACGTATTATGAATTCCTCCCTAGTTAAGAGGGAGTGCTGAAATATGTAACTAGGTTCGGTCTTCATAGTATTCTATGTACTATTGATTTTATGTATTTGATATAAAAGAGAAAAAAAATAATTATTATTGCATGGGTTTCATGCTCAATGTCAATTTATTTATAGGTCAAAGCACCCATTGTGTGCTTCTAGGGTTTGTCATAGAGTTAATAAGTCAAAATAATCATTATCGTATGTCATAGACCCTACTGGGCTTTTTGTATCTTGTAAAAAGAATTTATTATGAGTCAAAAGAGTCAAAAGTATCCCTCCAATACCAAGTCAACCTGTAATAAGACAAGTCAGCCTACAAAGATGAAGTCAGCCTCATTAGGGATATTTGGGCCTCACAAAAAGCCTATAAATAAAGGAACTCGACCTCATTTCAAGAAACCATCTAAGAATGTTCAATCAAAAGGAATAAGAAGCAAGACAAGAAGAAAAGAACAAGGAGAAAGAGCGAAAAAGATAGGAGAGATAAAATCAAAGTTTTTCGGCCTCTATCTCTCACATGTGCAAAAAATAGGGCATCATTTATATTGTAGCAAGTTCCAAGTTGAAGTAATATAAAGGAGTTGAAATTTGGTATTAAGAAGATAAAGTTTGAAGGCCGAATACTTAAGGAAAGAAGATCAAATCAAGTGAAGGAGAAAGAATATATAATTTTGTCTCCACATCCACGTGTTCAAATCTGAAGCTATTGCAAGAAGGCCAAAAAATGCAGATCTATAATAAAGGCTAAAAATTTGTTGTAAGGGTCGAAGTTGTGCAAGTGAAGGAAAATTGACTTGGGTTTACTTTGTGAAGGAAATTTTCATCTAAATAAGGTTGACTTGGTCTTGGAGTGGTCTTTTTCTTGGGTCTAAAGGTCTTGGAATTTGTCATTTGAAGATTCTATATGAAGAGAAGAATTCTTGTGGGTTTTCCTCTCAAGGCAAGGTTTTGGCCCTAACTAACAACCTATATCTTGTGTCCTCCTTGTTCTATTGATCTTCATAGTTTAGTAGTTGCTTGATGATAAGAACATTATAATAATCAAAATAAGAAGAAGCTAATTATAAATACTACAAGTTGAAGTGAAGAAAATCACAAACAATTATCAAAGTAAAGAGAAATTTCCCTAATCTAGTTAGCACTTACTAGAAACATGTTCGACTTGCCTTTATGCATGTTGATGGTGAATGATTTCCCATCTGTTATGAAACCAGCTCACAAAAAGATAGAAAATATAGATCAATGCCTTATAATTCGGCCTCTTCGAGGGGGCAACCTCCTTTACATTACACAAATGAACAATTGTTCTATGATACAAATGAAAAGACCTCCTTTCTATATATAGGAGTCTAGGGGGTCATAATATAATGAGAGCCGACATAAAAATAATAATGTAAGGGCATAATAATAACAATAGTGGGCTTCTATGGGGCACAATAGTAACAATATGGGGACTACAT
>APFE030508879.1:150625-182899 GCA_000404065.3 Pinus taeda | reverse complement strand
GATAGTTTGAGGAGTGGTAATTCCAACCAATGCATTACAAGATATGGTTGGATTCATTTCTTCTTTCTTGATGTGATCTTTCACTTCTTGAACCTTTTTCTTCTTGATATGCCCTTTTATCTTGAGAGTTTGAGGAGTGGTAATTCTTGCCAATGCTTTACAAGATATGGTTAGATTCATTTCTTCTTTCTCTAGGGTTGGGTCCTGGCATATAACCTCTTCTTTTGATGTTTCTTGATCCTTTACTTCCTCCTCTTCATACTCTATGTAAAATAATTTATTCTCAGCACACTTATGACAATTAATGCATTTTCTATCACAATTGTAACAAAGCCCTTTTTCTCTTTTTTCTTCCAATTTTTGTGGTGTAACCCTTGAGGGTTGTGAAAAGCTCTGAAACCAAATGTTATGAAACCAGCTCACAAAAAGATAGAAAAGATAGATCAACGCCTTAGAATTCAGCCTCTTTGAGGGGGAAACCTCCTTTACATTAACACAAATGAACAAATCTTCGATGATACAAATGACAAGACCTCCTTTCTATATATAGGAGTCTAAGGGGTCATAATATAATCAGAGCCGACATAACAATAATCATGTGAGGGCACAATAATAACAATAGTGGGCTTCTATGGGGCACAATAGTAACAATATGGGGACTACATGGGTAAAACAATATAATAAGGGGGTTGTACTAATAACAATAAAGGGTTAAAGTAGTAGTATATGGGCCTAACATGCCCCTATCCTTCAAAAAGTGTTGTCCTCAATGCTTGAGTAGTTCTTGATGCTTCTGTAGAAAATTCTTGTCCTCCTATGTGGAATCTTCAGCAGGTAAATTCTTCCACTTGATGAGATACTCTGAAATTGGTCGATTTCGTAGCTGTCGGGTTCTTGATTCTGTGACTGCTCCAGGTTCCAATATGATTTTTCCTTCCTCTTCAAGTTCTGGCAATATTGTTTAAATTGGGATCTTTTGAAAATTTTGAATGAGTGGCCACACTTCTTTGTCCTTCTTCCATTCATCCCTTACTTTGTTTATCCAATCTGGTTGGAAAATATAAATAGCACAAAATAATGCTTCCACATCCTCATCCTTTCTTGAGAGTGCATCTGCAACAAAAATTTTCTTCCCTTTTCTGTAGATGATGTCAAATTCATAACCCAACATATTTGTGACCCATTTTTTTATTCTTCTAAAGATAATATTTGTTCTAAAAAGTATTTAAGACTATCATGATACATTTTTACCTTGAAGTGTCTTCCCATTGGGTAAGGTCGCCATTTCTTAAGTGCATGTAGTATTTCCAACATTTCCTTCCCATAAATAGCTTGCTTGAGATGTAGCAGTAAAAATACCCAATCACCTACATCAAAACATTTTTCACTACGATGTTGATCTATCTGTTGTTTCATTCGATTCTGCACCAAAGTGGCATTATTCTTTAGAAGTTGGAGAACTTGTTGTTGATGCTCGATGTGATATTTCACTACTTGAACCTTTTTCTTCTTGATATGACCTTCTATCTTTAGAGTTTAAGGAGTGACAATTTCTTCCAATGCTTTACAAGATATGGTCAGATTCATTTCTTGATGTTGGATGTGATCTTTCACTTCTTGAACATTTTTCTTCTGGATATGTCCTTCTATATTGATAGTTTGAGGAGTGGTAATTCCGGCTAATGCATTACAAGATATGGTTGGATTCATTTCTGCTTTCTCGATATGATCTTTCACTTCTTGAACCTTTTTCTTCTTGATATGTCCTACTATCTTGAGAGTTTGAGGAGTGGTAATTCTTGTCAATGCTTTACAAGATATGGTCAAATTCATTTCTTCTTTCTCTGGGGTTTGTCCCTACCATATATCCTATTCTTTTAATGTTTCTTGATCCTTTTCTTCCTCCTCTTCATACTCTATGTAAAATAATTTCTTCTTAGCACACTTATGACCTTTAGTGGATTTTCTATCACAATTGTAACAAAGCCCCTTTCCTCTTTTCTCTTCCAATTGTTGTGGTGTAATCCTTGTAGATTGTGGAAGGCTAGGAGAAGAAACACTTTCATAATTATAGTCATGAGTGGTGGGATTCCTTGTTTCCATAATTTTGCTTTCAATTTTTCTTTCCAACTCAAATGCCTCCTCCAATGAATCAGGTTCCCAAAAACGAACCTCATGTTGAACGTTATCCTTTAAAGTCCTTATGAAGGCATCAATCATTTGCTTTTCTAGAATATAATTTACCTTCTATTCAATTTTTGAAAGTCCTCAATGTTCTCTTCCATTGAACCCTTTTGATTGAGATTTATCAATTGGCTAAATAAGGAGTTTCTTTTTATATCCTCATAATATGCTATCATTTCCTCCGTGAAAATTGACCACGTAACAAGTGGTTTACGAGAACAAAGCCCTTTATACCATAAAAATTGATCCTGGTTCTAATATGAAGAATGTAATACATACCTTTTGTAATAGTGCACCTCATGTAGATCAAAATATTTCTCCATCTGTAGTATCCAATTTACCGGATCCTTGCCATCAAACTTCCTCATCTCGCTTTTTCTTGATTTTAGGAGCTTGATCTTGAAATGACTGTAACTCTGTACTTTCGGATCTTTAAGTTTTGAAATTGCAACCTGTTGTAGCCCTCTATGTCCTCTTTTCAATGCCACCAGTTTGATCGAATTTAGATTCTCCAAGGTAGAGTTATGCACAATCTCCGCAGATGACCTGATTATAAACCTTTCCAGAAGAGTGAACTTGTATGAAGTGCCACGTGTCACTGTTTTTACCGTAGTATCTGAAAAATATATACTGGAAACTACAGTCCATCCTCTTTCTGTAGCTTTTGATGAAATTTCAATCTGATGCTCAAAACACAAGTTATGACGATTTTCCCCAGGTCACCTGTTTGGAATGAAATTCAGGAGTCTGCAAAAAGGCTAAATTCCTCAGATCATATCTCTGCAAATATAGTGTGAAACACTCTGAAATTCAGAACCGAGCTTCATAACTATTTCAATCCAAATGGGTTTTTTTTTATCATCTAAAACATCGCAGAAAAAAAATTATAGTGCAAATGCCATGATGACCTATTTGGAGCAGCAAAACCCTAGAATCCAAATCTTTGATACCAAATGTTATGAAATCAGCTCACAAAAAGATAGAAAAGATAGATCAACGCCTTATAATTCAGCCTCTTCGAGGGGACAACCTCCTTTACATTACACAAATGAACAATTCTTCGATGATACAAATGAAAAGACCTCCTTTATATATATAGGAATCTAAGGGGTCATAATATAATGAGAGCCGACATAACAATAATAATGTAAGGGCATAATAATAACAATAGTGGGTTTCTATGGGGCACAATAGTAATGATATGGGCATGGGTACAAAAATATAATAAGGGGGTTGTATTAATAACAATAAGGGGTTACACTAGTAGTATAGGGGCTTAACACCATCATTGATGCATTGGTATTAGTTGGATCTCCACATCAATATTGCATTGCACATGTACATATAGGATATTCCAAACACCACTCCACATACATCAAGGTGAACGACTTCTAGTTCTACTTCAGCAATAAAATTAGCACTTATAGTAAATATAAATTTGCGCTATTTTGTTACCTTTAACTTGCATCCTTATTTACCCATCCCAATGGATATGGAATTGGGTGATCATGAAATTCTAATTCCAGTTTTTTGACCAGTTTTGTTGCAATGTGATTCACTTGTGATACTAAGTCAAACAAAGAATCAATCTTTGTGTTTTTAACTTGTATCTTTATATGGAAGATCTTGGTATTTTCATTCTCTTCTTGTTGCTGAAGGCTACTCACATTCACCTCCTTCTACATAGATGTACAAACAATCTCATATCATGTTCAATATGCTTTCAACTTGGTTGCTCAAATAATTGGCCATGCTTAACACTAAAATAAATTTCCAATTGCTACGACTAGTGATTTAGCTTCAAAGCATCAATATCATCTTGGTACGACTTGATATCAACCTTTGTTTCCATTTTGAATAGGGACTGAAAATGGTTCACGACACTCAAACTAGTTTTTTTTTTGGGTTCTCTCTTTGAGTCTGATTCCCAATCTCCTGATCACCCCTCTGATCGAACCTCTATGTTATAACCCCCATATTCTAGAAATAACCCAGGCCTATTGGTCAAGGCATCTATAAGGAGATTCACATTACAACTTATATTTGTAACTTATGCTTCCAACTATGAAAACCTCTCCTATGTAAAATCAGGACAATTATTCATATATTCGTTAGCCATGACTAGGGTTTTATAATTTTTTTCTAAGCCAATCTAGATTCCTGGCAAATATCCACAATATATACCCAAAGAAAGTTGTTCCGGTACCAATATGATCTATGAAATGTCACGGATATTCCACTGGAAAAATTTTCCTAATATATCTAATAAACTATATTTAAAAATATGAAATCTATACTATCAAGGTTTATTTCTCTTTAGATTTTTGGATATGTAGATTATTGTTTATTGTGTATGCATGAAAATTAAAATTTATTCATAAAATAGAGAACAACTAAATAAAAAATAAAAAACCACATTTGAAACAAGATATTTCCTGGGACACCCTTTCGAGAGAAAACCCAACTGGAAGGTGAGACCTCTCTACTCTCTTTTTCCAAATAGAAAATGGTTGTGAGTATAAATATATAAGGTTTGTGTCTTGTGGGATACAACAATTCTTAAATTCTCTTTGTGTGTTCTCTCTCTATCCCTCTTGGCTACTCTTTTTTTTAGGGAACAAGGGAACTCAAAAAGAATGGAACCTTTTTTCCTCCTAGTGGTCCAATTATGACATAGCCTGGTAGCCAAGTAATGGTTAGGTTTGACTCCCTCAACTCTTAACTAGAGATATAATATGAAATACTCTAGAGAATTCGTCATCATGATCATGTGGCTAACCCATTTTCCTTGAGTAATGGGGGTTGAGGTGGTATCCTCTTGAATTATGGTGGACAAAATAGGAAGGTCAAATTCCGAGTGGAATAAATCTTGCATATAGACTCTAATTGAGGTGATTCTCACTTCCGTTGGAAATGTCTTTGTGTGTAAAATATGAAAAAAAGGTGCACACTAAAACATAAATGTTTTACCACCGAAAAAATATCGTTTGATGGCTCAAAATGCTCCCATAAGGTTTCAGACCCCAATTTGCAAAATTGGGTCCCACTGGTAAAAGTGGTCTTATGAAATAATTCCTCCACTTTTTCCAATATGAAAGTATCGATATGGATGAAAAGCAATACCATGATCCAAGCCGTATAAGGGAGAATCTTGGATGTTGTACTATGTGTTGGTGATATTATTATTAGTAATGAGAAACTTAGGACATAGTCGTGGGACTGACATTAATATTGGTCAAATTGTGAAGCAACCTAAATGTTATTTTATTAGCTATAGAGGTTTATGCAATTATGAAAAATGGACCTCTTGCTCAAACCTAGTTATTGCAGTTGAGTTAACTATAGGTCATGTTTGCGGAGGATTAAATGTGGAATTTTATTATTTAGAGGTAAATGTTTTGGGTAAAATATGTTTAGGGTTTTTAACATCAAGGGCCTTGGGGATGCTTAAAATGAAAATTTCTCTTGTGCAGCACCACCCTAACTACCCATAACCTATTTAAGGAGGGTGATCGTTTCCATTCAGGGGATCATCCTTTGGGGGGCTATATTTGTATGGAATTGGTAATTTGTGTGGGAAGTTTAAAATTTTCACAAGCTTTGTGTTTCTTGTTGTGTGAGATGTTCATTTAGTACTTAAGCCATTGTATGAGAACCTTGGGAAGGGAAGGGAAGGATTATGATGAGTTGTTTTTTCAATTTAGTGAAGTTGTGTATTGACCACTTTTCTCCTTTTGATGGGTAGATGAGGTAGTGAACTCACTATATCCTACAAACCTAAGGTGTTTCCCCTAATCCCAATTGTATGTGGATTATGATTGTTGGAGGTGTGGTACACCACAACAATCGATCTACACCATAGCTTGAGGTTTGAATTTTTAGATTCACATCGTAGCCTGTGGAAACATCTTTTGAAATGTAGTCTCAATCTGCAATGTATCTTGATGGCCAAAGGTGTAGATTCACACCTATAGTGTGTAGGCTAGAGGTGTTGATATTTGCTAGTATCCTCTTCTTTGAATTGAATATAATTACTGAATTGACATAAGTTTTAGAGTCAACATGATAATTATAGCCCTTAAAAACCCATTAATTTTTTTATTATCAAAACATTAAAATCGAATACCAAATAAAAAATGATGGCACTAGTAAAACCATTTTTCAATTTATTTTTTTACTACATGTGGTAAAAATTGTAACTTTTACAAACATAGTCTTTATTACCCATAACAACAACAACAACAACAACAACAACAACAATAATAATAATAATAATTCCTAAATTGAAAACTAGTGTTACCAATAACACTTCTTTTTCAATTTATTTTAGGGCTTCATATTACATTTATTAAAAAGCACAACCTTACAATACTGCAACCAAAACTTTAGAATCAACCTTTGATTTGAAAAGTGATATAACATGTAATTTTCCTAGATTAAAATTATAATTTTTTTAAACCAAAATCCAATAAATAAGTAACATTGTAAACGAAACCTTAAAACTAACATTCACCAACACTCCATGAGTGTTAGTTTATCACTCCAAGCACCTCTTTTAAAGACTTGAGATTTTAATATTCCTAAAGCTAGTTTGGTATAATATTACCACCAATATCATTATCTTTCATCTTATTTTTATTTTTTTATGACCTAATTTTTTTTTCAACAACAACAATTAAACTATAATGAATACCATGTTAATAAACAAATCAATTAAAAATATTTAGAAGTTAACCTATTTTATTTTATAAAAAATATTTTTGTATTATTCATACTCAAGTAATATTAACTAAGAAATTTGGTTACATTATTCATATTAAATAATACAAGATGATTAACTAAGAAATTTGGTTACATTATTTATATTAAATAATACAAGATGAGAAACATAAAAATGATTTATAATTTCATGGAAAACTATATGTAAATTTGAACACTTTTTTAGAATTACTATACAAATGTTGTCATATTAAGCAAAATATGACCATTATTAAAACTCACTCCTGGATTCTAAGACACTATTGATGCCATTCATTTATTCACTTGGAGAGAACTCTTCATTATCATTATTCTTATTACTTTTAAATTCTTCACTTCAATTTTTTTTTATCATCCTCATCCTTATCTTCATGGCTTTAAATTCCCAACTTGGATGAATATCATTCATTATTAATACCATTAATAATTTGAAAGTTCCTCATCTTTCTCCTATACACGGATGGTACCATTGAAATTTTCACTGGTATCATGATCTTTGTTATGTCATCATTAGTGGCACTTCTATAATAGTCTTTAGTAGAAGAAATATATGCGTCGTCATTGTTACCATTGGTTCTTCCATTAAAGACATCACTAGGAGGAAAGTTTTCAATCACCATATTTTAAATTATGATTTCACCATATTCTAAATTATAATCGAAATCATAATTTAGAGCTAAATTTTGACCACTGTCCACATCATTAATGCTATTATTAAATTATTGGGAAGAATCATCATCATATTCTTCCCCTTCATTAATGGTTCTTTTAAAGTTCACAAAATTAATAATTTTTTTATGAACATGATCAATATCATTACTTTCGCTATGATCAAACTCCTCAATAGGTGAAAAATATACCTCCATTGTTATTGGAGGTATTTCCATCACGTTCCTTAGTAGTAAAAGAAGATGTATGCAAACACAATGTTGATGCCTCAAAGATAGAAACTTCTCTATCAAATCAACCCATGTTTTATCTAGAACTATCCACTTTCCCATAAATAATCTTATATCATAGATAATAAAAATTTTCCTTCAAAATTTCTTAATAATATTTCTTCCAAAACATTTTCTCTAATATTAATTAAATATTATATTATATTTAATATTTTGTTTTATAATTTTTCTATTTAATATTTTAATATATGTGTATATCTGTGTGTTAATTAAAATTTCTATTTTCTCAAAATAATTTCCATACAAAATTAGAGTTCAATGTTTAACTTGAACACTCTTGAGGTCTACTACAAGGGAAACCAAATATGTCGAGAATGAGATCTACTATTTGTCATCCAAAATATTCCTAAAATATAATTGGTTTGTTTTCAAGTTTATGACATGCACTAGGATAATTATACAAAATATGAATTGCTAGTTATCATTGGTTAGACGTTCGCTAAAAGAAACTACTTTACTGAAAGCAAAAAACACAAGGTAAGAGGTTGAGCTAAACATCAATTATCTGAAGAGTGAATGGGGCCAAATCCTAGGTGCTTCTACCGATTGGAGTTGGAGGCTTGAGGCCGCATTGTAGATGACCTTTTGTGTGAGACAAGTGAGCATCAAGGCTGACCAAGCAAGAGTGTTGGTGGCATTGGACTAATTGAATTTCATTAAGGCATGTTATAATTTCATTGTAGTCCTCATATTTATCCTTAAGGAACCTACACAATAGTGTCCTCATTTTCCAATGAAGGGTGATGGAGTTGATGGAGGGTGATGGGTTTAGAACCCATCTAGCCACTTTAGTTTATATTTCAGAGTCCAAGTGGGATCGGCGAACATTTGTGGTTAAGGCTTCTAGTTGACATATTTCCTCTTGGATTTCTGGAGGGATGGAAGCATGGAATATGGTTGCAACTGTTTGGACTTAGGTTTGAGCCCGATTTCAACCTTGAGGGCCTCAACCTCCAGACTCTTTTGGAGAGTGCATACGATGACAGGGAATAGCACTTGAAGAAAAAATAGGTCCAATGAAACACATGTCCTAATAGAGGGGTAAACCACTAAGTGACCACTGAGACAAGTCAATAAAAATTGAGACAAAATTAGGAAAAACTTAATACTCAGCTTCCAAATTGTCTTGGGAATGAAATTATCTAATAGTGACATATGACAGGCATACAAAGAGTAGCTCTGGGAAGGGTCAAACAACTATAAAACCCATGGAACACCAATTACATTCCATGCCACCAAGGCACCCTATATACCATAAATCAGATTACACCATGCAAATACAAATAGACTGAGAATTCTTCAAATATTATACTTAGAAAAAATTACTCCACAACTGTCGACCCAATAAGCATTGAGATGTTGCAGACAGAACAATTTTCCTCTCTAACCACCTCTCGTTTTAGCCCTAACCCCCATTGTGAGCGCTTCCAAAGTCACATTATTTGCTTCCTTTTGCAACTATCTCTCAACTCCAATATTGAATTACATGCACAATGGGTGTGTAATGAAGGCCAACCTCCAAGGGACCAAGACCTCCATACACCGAAGCCTCACAAAGCTAATGCCATGGGGGAAATATCCCACCTGCATCTAGGAGTTACCATTGGGAGTTAATTAACTAATTTGAAAGTGAAGTTTTTAAATACTATGGTTACAAATATAAACATCATTATTTTTTATTTATATAGTAAGATGGATCTATAATTTATTACTAAATATATATATATATATATATAGAGAGAGAGAGAGAGAGAGAGAGAGAGAGAGAGAGAGAGAGAGTAGTTATTTATATAGTTAGGTTATTAACTAAATTTAAATACACAATTTTGAAATATCATGGCTATGAATATAAATAATTTTGATGTGATATACATATTATGAGTTTTTTCCTTGAAAATTGTCTATAATTTTATTAATAAAAATAAAAGTTTAATATAATAAATTGAATTAAGGGGAATTATTATTATTATTTTTTGATAGGGATGATTAAGTATTTCATTAATTATGTGCTAGGAATCTAACAAGAAGCCTAGGAAATGTTTACATTTAGTACAAAGATACCATATCTTTGTTGAAAAATGTAGTAAGAAAATCTCAATTTGACTTTGCCTTGGTCAAACTAGAGAAAATTCAAATTGCTATTTCAACAGAAATATTGGAGGTAGTTAACTTAGGTGACATGGTACTTGCCACTCAATTAACTCCGTTAATTTAAGTTGGGGAAGCTTAAGTTCAATTCAATATGATTTATTTCTAATTTGTAGCAATCTATTTAAGTGAATTTGAGTTATTTTCAGTTAAACTAGTTCTAATTGTCAGAATAACTAGTGGAGGTCAAGTTGTGGAAGTGAAACTTCAACCACACTCAATGATCAACTAGTTAACTGATCAATCAACCAAAAATAATTATTGCATGCAGAGAATTTGAGTTACCCAGTTGAAATGGAGATTCCAAGGTTGTGTACAATTAATTGTAGCATATTCCAATGTGTATAGGTGGTGCATTCAGTCAGAGGAAGGACCTAGAGGAATTGTGCAATTCAATAGTGGGAAATTCCTAAATAATAGGGTCCAATTTCCTAGAGGAACAATGAAAGGAAATAAGAGCTTGGAGGGCTTGAAAATTGGATAAGTGTTGGTCAAAGTTAGTTAGTTAGGCAGAGGGATAGACTATACACTTTTAGGGTGTGCTAAAGCTTGAAAAAGCATATGTATTTGATCTATATTCTCTGACTAATGAAATATAGATAGTAAGGGGTTTTGAGTTGTTGCTTTCCCCTCGATAAATATTTGTGCATGTGTGATATTTCCTTTTGCATGTCTATGATTTGTGTTCTAGATGGCGAATTATCTTCCACAGATCAATAGAGTAGCTTAAAGTATTGTCATTTAGTATATTTGATAAGTAGTTTTGAATCTACGCATTAATTTCTAATGGTATTAGAGATGGAATCACTGTAGAGAAGAGATTTAGAATTTGTCATTGTAGGAGGTTCGAATTTGAAGATCAGTGTTGCAGTTTTTCTTAAATATTAAGAAGATGAATTTCAATGGACTCAGGCTAAAGTATGCCTTGGAAGGAACCTCAATCTTTGTTGCATGGAAGGAACATATGGAGGTAGTATTGGATGACAATGGATTGCTAGAATACATCAAGGGAGATGTAGTAAAACCCCAAGCATCTGATGCCGAAAATCTTGCTCAGTGGAAGAAAGATGTGGCCAAGGAAAGGAGAATCATGTTGGAGGGAGTACAAGATCATATTGTCTCAAATCTTCATGGAAAAGAGAGTTCGTTCATGATGTGGAAATCAATGACATAATTTTTCGAGAATAGTGGTGACCACAAGAATCTGGCACTCAAGGATAAGCTTCGAAGTATCAAGATACAACAAAATGACACAATTCCATAGTATATGATCAAGTTTACACAGTGTTGTGATGAACATGGTGGAGTCGGTCTTAATGTCCTTGAAGAAGACTTGGTATCTCTAGCCCCTTTGGGCTTTCCCAAGAGCTAGCATAGCAATCAAGATTCGGTAAATGGTAGGGAGAAACTACCAAGTTGGGAACGCTTATGGTCCGACCTAGTACATGAGTAAATAAGGCAGAGTACCAGAGATGGGGCTTCATCCAAGGGTGAGGATGAGGAGAATTTTACCTTGGATGGAAAGGTAAAGAAAGGGAAAGGGAAGGAATCCCAATCCAAAGCAAAATCTAGTCAAAGGGGCAAGAAGAAAGACTTGTCTAGAATCAAGTGCTTTCACTATCACGAATTCAAGAACTATGCCACGAAGTGTCCACACAAGAAGATAAGCAAGAAGATCCCAGGAGGAGTAGTAGGTGAAGCCTTGGATTCATAGTTCAACCTTGACTTCACTCTCATTGCATGCATGGCCAAGACAATGATGGGAAGCATGTGGTACCTGGACAATTGTGCCTCGTTCCATATGACAGGAAATAGATATTTTTTCAGTGATTTTGAGGAGAAATATCTCCATATGCACATTGATATGGGAGATGATGGAAGGTACAACGCAACCAGGATTGGTACAATCACCATTCAAATGGAGCCAAGCTCGCCTCTCAAACTCAAGGATCTGACGTTTGTTCTGAGTCTAAATAAGAATCTTGTCTCCATTGCAGTTTTCAAAGGTCGTGGTTATGATGTGATATTAAACAAAGGAAAGGAATTCCTAAGACACATAGCCATGAGACAGGTGAAGAAGATCAGGGTTCATGTGAAGAACCTCTACAAGCTAGATGTGGAGGATTGTGCTGCATTGATCACAAAGGCAAAGAATATGTAAAGCCACGTTGCTGGTGAATTTTGGCATAGAAGACTTGGCCATTTTCATCATGGTGCTTTAAAGATCAAGAAAAAAATTACCACATGCCTCCCCAAAGGAGCACTAGAGAAGCACGATACATGCAAAGGGTATACCTTTGGGAAGTACAAAAAAACCACTTTCCATGATTGGGAAAACAGAGCGCATGCAACCTTTGAAAGGATCCACTATGATGTTTGTGGACCTTTCTTGACAGCCTCTGCTACTAGGCACAAACATTTTTTCATCTTTATTGATGACTTCTCATGGAATTGTTGGATCTTCTTAATGTGGAAGCAGGATGAGACTTTCTCCAAGTTCTTAGAGTTCAAGGCACTAGTGGAGAAAGAAATGAGCAAGAAGGTGAAGGCTCTCAGGAGCGACAATGGAGGTGAGTATGTGTCAAATGAGTTTAGTTGTTTTTGTGAAAACAAAGGCATTCCATGAGGGTTGACAACACCACATAAACCACAACTTAATGGGGTGGATGAGAGGAAGAATCATAGCATTGTGGGAGAAAAATGGGTGATGTTGCATGAACAAAGCCTACCTCTGCACTTATGGGTTGAAGCATGCAACACACCGGTCTATTTGCATAACAAGAGTCCTCATCACATTCTTGGCATGATTACATCAGAGGAGGATTTATCATGAAGGAAGTTGAATGTGTTGCACTTTAGGATTTCCGGAGCCTCTATTTACTGCTATGTCTCTAAAGAATCAAGGAAAAAGCTAGAGATGATATCATAATTGGGGGTTTTTGTGGGTTACACAAAAACTCCCGGCAACTATCATGTGTATTTTCCATCCCTCAAAATGTTAGTTGTGCAAATGGATGTAAAATTTGATGAAGAAAAATCCATGTGGTGCTCTCTTGAGAGAGAGCTTCAAATCCCACCATAGGAGGAGCTTTTAGATCCAAAGGAGGAGCCTCAGGATGTTGTGGAGCAGCCAAAAGTTGAGGAGCAGAGAGTGGAGACAACTACTCAAGAAGAACCATCTAGAGAAGGCAGTAAAGGACTAGGGAAGTTGACAGACTTGTGCATGATGCAAGGGAGAATGTGGGCGCTCCTTCAAATCAACAATGACATAGAAGGTCACCAGATCAGTACATCGGCTAGATGACTCTAATGACTGAGCTAGTATAGATTGAGCCATCCTCTTTTGAGGAAGAAGTAGAGAAACCAATATGGGTTGATGCAATAATGGTGGAGGAGTACGAATCCATTGTAAAGAAAAATGCTTGGGAAGTGGTCCCAAGACCAACAAACAAATAAGTTGTGGGTTGAATATTGATCTTCAAGGTGAAGCAGGTAGTTGACAAAAGCATAGAAAAGTACAAGGCTAGATTTGTTGCCAAGCGGTACTCTCAAGTTGATGGGATTAACTATGAGGAGACCTCTGCTCCTATAGCAAGGTACTCATCCATAAGATCAATCCTTGCTTTGGCTGCATGGATGGGGTGGAATATCTATGAGAGGGATGTGAAAACAACATTCCTCAATGGAGTTATTGAGGAGGATGTGTATATCAAGCAACCATAAGGTTTCTAAAATTTTAATCGAGAGTCTCATGTGTGCATACTTAAGCGAGCGTTGTATGGTCTCAAGCAAGCACCCCGTGCTTGGTACACTAATATTGATAGCTATCTCACCAATTTAGGCTTTACCAAAAGTGAAGCATATGAAAACCTTTATCATATTTTGGTAGAAGGTAAATTGTTGATTATTGTCTTATATGTTAATGACACGATTTTGACTGGTGATGAGAAGTTGATCAAGCATTTCAAGGAGGACCTTGCAAGAGAGTTTGAGAAGAAGGACATGGGCCTCACGCACTACTTCCTCAAATTGGAAGTATGGCAAGGTGATGGGGAACTGTTTGTCTCTTAGGGAAAGTATGCCAATGAGATATTTTAGAGGTTTCGCATAGACAAATGCAAACCCATGGAAACTACTCTAGAAACCAACTGGAGGAAAGAGGATGCCACTTTAGGTGAGGAAGTGGATGTGACTATTTAACAACAGTTGGTGGGTTCATTCTTGTATCTTGTGAACACACGACTAGTTATGCACTTTGAAGTCAACTAGCTGAGCCAAGTTATGGTTAGACTAACCAAATTTTTTTGGAGGGTAGCTAAGCATGTTCTACGGTACCTCAGAGGCACTACCCAACTTGGAATTTGGTACACACAAACAAAAGGAGTGAAGCTACATGGCTTCACCATTGCAGATTGGTCGGGGAGTCCATCAGACCAGAAGAATGAAACAAGTGGAATTTTTAGTGTTGGGTCTACAACGGTTTCTTGGTACAATAGGAAGAAAAGATTTGTGGCACTTAACTCAACATAAGAAAAATACATGGCTACAAGTCAAGCAACATGTGAGGCGATATGGACAAGAAAGATACTTGTTGGCTTCTTTGGTCAGATGATGGATCCAACCATGATTTACTATGATAATCTTAGTTGCATCAAACTCTCTAAAAATCCAATTTTTCATGATTGATCCAAGCATATTGATATCCAATATCACCATCTATAGGATTGTATGCAGAGGAAAATTATGTTGTTGGAGTACATTCCAATAGAGGAAAAAGATGTTGATCTTTTGACAAAGGCCTTGTCAAGAGGGAAGTTTGAGTTCCACAGGTGCAAGATAGGGGTGGTTGATAATCCCTTTCTTGTTGAGAGGGAGTGTTGAAAATGCAACAAGAAAATCTCAGTTCGGCTTTACCTTGGTCAAACTATAGAAAATTCAAATTTCTATTTCAGTGGAAATCTTGGAGGTAGTTAATTGAGATGACATGACACTTGTCACTCAATTAAATCAGTTAATTCGATTTGGGGAACCTTAAGTTTAGTTCAACATGATTGATTGCTAATTTGTAGCAATCTATTTAAGTTAATTTAGTTATTGTCAGTTAAACTAGTTCTAACTCTCAGAAGAAATAGTGGAGGTTAAGTTGTGGAAGTGAAAATCCAACCACACTCAGTGATCAACTAGATAACTGATCAATCAACCCAAAATAATTGTTGCATGCAAAGAATTCGAATTAACCAGTTGAGATGGAGATTCCCATGCAGTGTACTATGAGTTGTAGCATATTTCAATGTGTACAGGTGGTGCTTGCAGTCAGAGGAAGGACCTAGAGCAATTGTGCAATTCAATAGTGGAGAATTCCTGAATAATAGGGGCCAATTTCCCAAAGGAACAATGCAAGGAAATATGAGCTTGGAGGGATTGAAAATTGGCTAAGTGTTGGCCTGAGTTAGTCAATCAGGCAGAGGGATAAACTATATAATTGCAAGGTGTGCTCAAGCTTGAGTAAGCATATGTATTTCATCTCTATTCTCTGATTAATGCAATATATATAGTAAGGGGTTTTGAGTAGTTTCTCTCCCCTAGATAAATCCAATGCATGTGTAATATTTCCTTTTGCATGTTTATGATTTGTGTTCTAGATGGTGAATTAACTTCCACAGATCAATAGAGTAGCTTCAAGTCTTGTGATTTAGTAAATTTCATGAGCAGTTTTGAATCTATGCATTAATTTCTACAACCTTCAGTAGAGATTAAGAAGGGATTTTAAAAAATTATTTCTACCCTATGACCCTGTTTATACATCATGCAAAAATTTCTATGGTTGCAGGCTCTACAAAATTAGTCACAAAACAAAACACATTTGCAAAATGTAAACACAGATCAACTGGGGGATTTATAGACATCTTATCCGAGGGCCCATCTAGGGTGCTGCATGCTATGCTTCGAAACTCATCAACATTTTGCTAGAATTTCATGTCAGCAAATTGGCAACGAATCCAGTCCATTTCCTCTTCGAGCATGTTCACTTTGGACTAGATATTTTGTAATTCTTCATTTAGGAACAAGATATGCACTATTTGTTGACATATCTGCTGCTTGAGCTGGTTGTTCATGTCCTTGTTGTCAATGGGGGATGAGGATAGATACGACAATGATTCAGATGCTCAAAGCCAGAGGAGGAAGCATCCTTTTTCTCCATAAAATAAAAAGGCTCAATTTGATTTGATAACGCCCAAGTTGAGATAGGCCTGACACTTGTTCTAGTAGAGGGATAGGCGATAGAGTATTCATGCATGGTAAAGACTAATATGGGGAGGGTCCCTACAAAATAAATAGGATAGAGTGAAGCAAGAGACATAATAGGATAGGGACCTCCAAAGAATATACAAGAGGACAACATAGAGGAACTTTTTTGACAGAAAGAGAACCTGTTGAAGATTAATTTTAGTGACTAAAGAGATTCTGTTAGATGCTTCAGAATGTGAAACTAGAATATAGACAACTTCCCTATAATGAAAACTTAAAGATTGTCAACCAATGCCAAACATGATCCTTATGGCGCACTTAAGGAAGGAAAAATTAAGCCCTTAACATAAATAATATAGAATAGAAAGGGATGTTGGCTGGGCAGCAAGGTTCGACCCTGCTTCCTTCCTACGAGAAAAAGGCTTCTATACCTAGAAGAACACTTGATTTTGCTAGAGAGAGTGAAGCAATTTTGCCACCACCCAACATATATATCCCAATTATGCTCAGTCTTATCTTCTCGAATTTTCTTTTTCCAATCTGACATAAAATTTCCCTCCATGAATGTTGCACAAGGCCCTGAACCCACCGACACTTCTGGAAATGAGTCTACCCACATCAACTTGAATTTTCCCTGTTCGAAATCCATCAAAACAGGAGCATAGATGAAGGGAGAAATCTAGATCAAACTGGGATCCATCCTCTCCACATGAATTACATAAAGGGCACATGGTCATCCTTCTAACCGTTTTCCAAGTCTCGTTGCACGACGAGATCTCTGTGCCAATAGTGTACCACATAGTTATTGGAGAGAGAGACAAGAGAAATGATTGCGGTGACGAGTGGTGCTTACCATGCATTACACCCTTATTTTCATAAAACTTTATTTCTTCGGGCCTAATACGTAGGAAGGATATTGTATCCATGCATTGGATTGTCATGGGATAACTTTCAACCCTAACAATCTGTTAAATTTATACTTCCCTACTTGAAATTGGCAAGCCTGGTTAGCCTGAGAGTCTACATCCTTGTTTTGACCTCGAAGGATATGAAATTAAGTGTTATGGGAGAAGGATTCCATCATGGTTTTGATTCTGCACAAGAGAAGGAATAGTTGATTATTCATTGGGGAGATCCTTTGAGAAGGTTCTAAATGATGATGAAGGAGTCCCCTATTATTATAATCAAGGAAACATCCCGATCCTTAGCTAACAATAGGCTAAAGTATAGCTCGTACATTTCAACATGGTTCTTCGATTTAGGACCAAGCCCCCAAATGTATTTTACTTATTGTATTCCATCGAGATTTAAAAGAATCTCTCCCCCTCCTACCACCCCTAAATAAACTTATTATTTTTATTATTACTTATATTATTTTAATAAATAAATATTATATTATATTATTATTATGGTTTAATATAATTTTCACATAACATTTCCCTATTATTTTTTGTTGAAACAAAATTTTATCAAATTTTATTTTTTAAACAAAACCTCAAAATTTTTAGGAATAAGGAAACAAAACAAAACTTACTTATATATATAATTGAAATGTAATTCTCTCTCATTTTTTTAAGATCAAACTATATATATATATAATTAAAAATAACAAATACACCACGGGACTTGTGTCTACTAAAGAAATATGAAAATATTAAAAGAATAATGAAATGTTAGGTAGATTGGCGGGGAGTAAAAGCATGGTAAATATTATAAATGGAGAACTATATTACTATGATTTCATGATAAGGAGTATAGACATGGAGAATAGTATAGAAATTAATATAATACCAAAAGGTTATAAAACAGGTTAATTGTAAATTATTAGTTGATAAATAAAATAGTTTTAGTGGGAAATCAATGATAGAGGGTGTAAAAGAAATGTATGAAAATTTTATCGAATTATGTTATCAACATTTTGTTTATTTGTGTGAACATTTATTGAAAAAATGATAAATTAATTTTATTATGTTACTAATATTTTGTTTATTTATGTGAACATTTATTGAAATGATAAATTAATATGAAAAAATGATAGGTTATGAAAAATTATATATTAAGGTAATAAAATGATAAAATATAGTGAATAAATGTAATATGTTGGGTTGTTATTAGTATTTGTTTTTATGTAAAAATTAATATGGAAAATAATTATGAAAATAATAAGATAATTTGTTTATATGATTTATTATTGTTGTAGTTGAACGATTATGTTTTTTTGCTTTTAAAGTTATGGAAATCTTAGCTATATTTTGAAAAAATATGGCAAAGATTTTTGTAAATCCAAATGAAAGTTATTAAATTTCACAATTTTAGGTGTCTTAGAAGTTTTTTATGGTGCTGAATCTATTTCCACCATCAAAAATATGATTCAAACACTACATTTACAAGATTTTTTGAATTCTTTTGTCCGGATTCTAGCTACTTTTGGTCGTCCAGGCAATCCCTCCACCTCCATAAACGACTCTTTTATTATTATTCAATGACAATGTATATTTTAATAAATTAATATTTTCCATAATTATTCATTATGTTTTGTAAATTGAAATATTTGATAATTATTTTATGATTTCAAATTGAAAAATAATAATTTTTTAAATGGAAAAAAAATAAATTTAGAAATAATAAATATTTAAATTGATAAATAAAGCAAGTTATTAAAGTTATATTTTTCATGTTGAATTATCATGAAATTTAAATTGTTTTGATATTATATTATTTTTACATGTGATAATATATTGTAATATAATTTTAAAGTTTTTAATAATTTAAAACAAATTAAAAAATTGATAAATTCTATTAATTTTTTAAATTACAAGTAATCAACAAATTACAAATAATTTCAATCTTTCTTGGAAGAATCCAATATCTTTAGAAAATAACAATATTATTTTTTCTTCTTCTATTAAAACCTAACAATTTTTTGAAATCTCTTAGTATTCCATTTTATTTTGAGTTATAATAATTTTTTGTGTCATTTATAATAAAATGGGTAAATCTCCATTTATTGTTATATATATATAAAATATGTGTTATATATATATAAAACATGCGACCATATTTTTGATCATATATATATATATATAATAATAATAATAATTAATTGAATTTTATGATTTTTTAAATTTTAATTAAGTGTATCTCTTTGTTATTATTCTTGTCATAGGCAGGTAATAACGTAATCGATTTGCGTTGACATTGAATTAGTTCAAGAGCTGACTAAAAATTAAACAATTTTTCACAAAGTTTGACATAAAAATTTAATTTAATTTTCGTTTATTATTAATTTAATTCATTTATATTTATTTTGATTGGCTAGACACTTATTTTGTCATCATTACGCTTTGCACAAATTTACATAACTTGCATTTAACATTGACCCATCAACCATGTCAGTGATGTACCGTGACGGTTAGCACTTGCGCTTTTGGTCACTACCTTTTCATGTTAGTACTTAGAAATGAGATGAACACTTAACTCCGCAAAAAGTTCGTACATCTTTCCCAAATCTGCAACATTACTATGCAAATATAACATGTTTTGGTTAGAGTGACGGATGATGTGAGTACCTTTCCTTGATTTAATGAACAATGAAAGTTCTCTAGTTCTTTCAGTTGAGAATCTAATGGGATTGAGGCGATCACATCAAATCGAAAGGATTTTGCAGAGAAAAGCTACATCTAACTCGAAAGACCAAGATCCCACAACATGTAGGTTACATTTCTCCATTCTCAATTTATATTAAATTCTATAGAAAGAAATTCCATATCCATAGATTATATTTGTAAATTAAATTTAGTATGTATATTAAATCATATCCAATGTATGTAACTCCTTTAGTGTATTCTTTCTTCAACCCACTTAGATTTGTAGATTTGTTTATTTAATAAAAGAGAAAATTATTTATATTAATTAAATTTATGATATTTATGTTTGGGCCAAAGTCTTTGTTACACAAAAAACCTAGCCACAATTGTTAAAATTCAACTTTACTTATTACTATATTATTCCATCCAATTTGATTTCCATTATGTAGTTGAGTACCTTTTGATATTTATATTTGGGTCAAAGCCATTTTTATGAAAAACACCCAATCACCCTAGGCTGAAGCATATGGTGAGTTTCAATTTCAAAATATTTTCATATTTTGGAAAGTGTTTTATTTATAATATTTTAGGTTTAGTTTTACACGGATCTAAACTAATGACAATGGTGACAAATACACCTTCTAAATTTAATAGAGGACCATAGATATGTTAAATGTGTACAATCCACATATTAACTGTACAATTATATTACTATAAGAGATTCATATTAAATGAGTACTACATAGAACAAGTCTGTCAATGACGCTAGAGGATTGCACACATAAATCACCATGATCTCTGGCCCTTTGGATCCCCATCTACTCCGGAGTTCAATATGATTGAGCCAAATATGTGGAGAACCAACGATCAAAACCTATGCATAGTTTTCGAGAGTAAGTAAATGCGATTCTAGATAAATATAATGGAAGGAAGGAATTTTCGTCAAGTGCAATGTTGCAATGTTTCATTGATTTGATAAGTTATTTATTTTTTTTTTATTTTTTTTTCTTTTGAAGATTTAATAGATAATACATTTTGGGTTAAGTATTCCTCTAGGGACGGTATTTTAATGGTGATTTGATCCAAACGACTCATATCGTCACTATGGCCTACTGTATTAATACCTTCCAAGGAATATTCATCAAAATTTCTGATGATGCTTTGTTTATCGTACAAATATCATTATTTGCCACCACAATTGTCATCTTTTTTTTTACGTGTACAACATTTGGTGTCTGCATGCAACAATTTCTCTTTATTACTTAAATTTTGTGGTTCCAATGTTGAATGATGGTATCAATTTTAATTATAGTTAGAGTTGTGGCGAGAACATAATTCCTTAAATAATATTGAAAATTAAAACAAGGTCGCATAGCTAGCATTCCTCCCGCTTAGTTTAATTATTGAATTTTGAAAGATATGAAACGACTATTTATGACATATATTTGGATGGTTAGATATTGCTTTAATGTGCTAGAAATTTTCAGAAAAGAAAAAAAATCATTAATAAAATAATGAAAATTATCTCATTCTTGTTATCATATTCTTACATTTAATGGAACTACTTCAACCCAAAAATAAAAAACTAAACTTTAGAGGTTTATTAGTTATGCTTTTACTACCTAGGTGGAATTCTCCTTGAAATAAATAGTATCAATGTCTAATGTCTGAAGGTCATAATGAGAATTTTGTTCAAAAAAGATCTCTTATCCTAAACAAAAAAACAAACAGTATCAATGTCCAAAGTTATAATGAAAATTTTGTTCCAAATAATTTTAATCTTATGAAATATGTTCTATTTATTAGTAAAGTTATTAAAATTAATTTGCTTTTCATTTTGAATAATTGTATTGAAAATGTTGTATAATTTTATAAGAAGATTTATTGTTATAATACCTAACATTATATAAAAGAATTAAAAAATAATAATACCAAATTCCATGTCATCATCACAATGATATTTAAAATTGAAATTATATCCCAATATAATAAACAACTATAATAATATAAAGAAATTAATGAGACAACATCTTATTAATACAATATGCTTATTTAAAAATGCAATTCTATGTTTTATATGTTAACACATGTTCAAAACATAATAATATAAGTTAAAAATAATGCATTCAAATTTCAATTGATATATTTTTGAGTTAACTTTTTTTTTCCTTCATATTTTTATAGTTTATTTAAATTTAGATTTACTCAGTATTGAAAAGACTAAATCTAATCTTTTAATTATTTTATTTAGGTTATATAATTTTTTATATAAAAATGTTATACATTAATAAATTTTATTTTATTTTTAAAAGGATTGAAGAGTGTTATTGATTATTCATTAAAAGGATTGAAATGAGCATTAAAATTGTGAAGACCATCAAAATTTGAAGATGCCTTATATTTCAAATACTTATCATATTCAACAATCACAACACTAATATTTAAATGGGAAAGTGGTAAGTACTTTCTAATACACCTGATATATTTTGAGAAGAGTAAAACCTTATATATATGCAAGCAATTAATAATAATCAAATATCAAATTAATTGTTATATTCTATTTTTATATAAAAAATAAAAGTTTTAAAATTTACACATTTTACTTAATGTTTTTCATGATTTCAACTAAATATAGACTTTATAAAAAGTTTGAAAATATTGCAAATATCACTTTCGAATTTTTGAAACTTTCGAATTTTTGAAACCTTCAAATAGATGGTTTTATTGAAGGTTAGTTGTCACCTTTATTACACCTCATTAAAGGTGCAATAGATGTGTATGGTTCAATCCACACATTGAATACAAACTTTGCGAGTTCTTTCCAAACCCGAAATAAAACGTGGTAGCCATGAAAATACAATGGAGTCTAGGCATGTAGGATATTAATTGTAGTGGCTCAGAAAGGTTGCCAAACCCAAAATAAAACGTGGTAGCCATAAAAACACAGTGCATTCGAGGCATTTGTGATATTCATAAACATAGTGCATTCGAGGGGCGACTCTTATTTCTGCGATCATAGCAATATTAATGCGGTCTGACATGGGGCTGATATAAGACGATACAACACGCTGCTATTTTTTTTTCCTCTCTCATCACCTAGCGGCGTGTTGTATCGTCTTATATCGGCCCCATGTCAGACCGCATTAATATTGCTATGGTCGCAGAAATAGGAGTCGTCGTGCATTCGAGGCATGTATGATATTCATTGCAATGGATGAGAAAGGTAATGGTAAGTCTCTACGTAAGTTATGATTACAAAATAAGGAGCAACTTAATTGAACCAATAAGAATTAAAATAAATAGCAATTAAACAATTGAAAAAAATAATTATTTCTGTTTTATAATATTAGCTTTACCCCTTTTAAATTGATTTTTGGTCAAATAAAAGATTAATTTGGGGTCAACTGAGTTAGCAAATATGTTATACCAGCCAACGCCAGGATAATAAAAAGACAGAGTTGAAATTAAGCAAATTAACACTAAAATAACATTTTTATATTACTTTCTTTAAGTAAACGTGATGATCATTTTATGACATCGGTTTTGATAAATAAAAGTACATAATTTCAATATAAAATAATAATATTATTTATAAAATTAAACAAATTGGTATATACTCATCACTCAGAATTGGAAGTTGAAACATCTTACACAACTATCTAAATTAGGCACATTAAATCTTACAATTTGAAAGATTGGTTAGCTGCATAGATCAATGACACCAGAGGATTGCACACACAAATCACCATGTTCTCTTTCCCTCTGGGTCCCCATATAATCTAAAGTCTGATCTGATTGAGCTAAATACGTGGAGACACACAAATCACCATGTTCTCCTGCCCTTGGGGTCCCATCTACTCTATAGTTTGATCTGATTGAGCCAAATATGTGGAGAGCTAACGATAAAAAACCACACATAGTTTTCGAAAGTAAATGTGGTTATGAATACTGGAAGGTATAATAAATTGTATCGGAAGCTTTGTGAAAGTAGAAGATTCAACCAAGAGAGGAAGGTACACCTCCTATGCACAAATATGTATATACATGAACATAACAAAACCCTTGCTGAAGTTCATAGAGTTGGAGTATTAAGATGAGGTATGACAATGGACCTTGGATTACGAACACATTCCCTTTCAATGCAAAAGATGTCATGAGTATGGGCAACTGTACAAGGCATGCCCTCTAAATCAAAGTGAGGTGACAGACTCGCCAGAAGCCAAAGATAATGGGAAACAGAAGGAGGATAGCAATGAATTCCAAGAGCCCCAAAAGAAGAACTGACCCCAAAAACCCTAGTAACCATGAAGTAGCAGCAACTGAAGAAAGGATTGAGTCAAATCAACTACTTCGAAGTCCTGACAAAGGAGGAGGACGAGAGTATTAATGAATCAAGGGGCTCGATCCACCCGAATAACTCTAAAAACCAAATCAAAGGGCAAGCAAAAACGTAAAAGAAAAGAGGAAGAGGAACCCCAAGAGAAAGAAACCCCAACAATGCAAGCAAAGCAAGAAAATATGGAAATAGACAGCTCGAAAGAAGAATCGAGACAAAGGAGAAAGTGATGAAAAGGTTATTGAATGAATGGAAGCACCTGGATGAGAGATTCATTCTTGAAGAGAAAAAACAAATATATCATGGAACCTTTCAACAATTCAAAGCCAAACAAGGCCCCCTAACTCTAGATCCGCTAGATCATCTGGGCTCCCAGCCAAGATAGGGGATGGAACTAATTACAATAGGGAAAGGAGGGAAGAAACGAGGTTGCAAAAACTTACAAGAATCCATACATATGGTTGGAGATATGTTGGTGGACTCGGGAAGGGTGGTACCACTATCAGTGGTGTTCCACCACATTAACAAACCTTCTCAATGATAATTACATCTTGGAATGTTCGAGGCCTCAACAGTTGAGGAAAACAAAGGTATTTGAAAGATAGGATCTGCAAAGGTCATCCGAGTATAATTATTATTCAAGAAACAAAAATATTTGGAAGTAGATTGAAAGATATTGTAAAAAGTTTAAAACTTCAATACGAAGTGGTGGCTCAGGATTCCAATGGGAGTGTGAAAGGGTTTGCTATCCTATGGAACCCGATGGAGGTGATATTTGATGAATGGGTTAACTTGCCAATGATTCTATCAGAAAAGTTCCGACATATTGGATCCGGAGATTGGGCTATGTTGACTAGGGATTATGCGCCTCACATTCTAGGAGAAAGAGGGGTTTTCCTCCAAAATCTAGGAAAACTAAAAAATTATATGAGGAGTAATAATGTGTTATGGGAGGGGATTTTAATGTTATTGTGTGACTTGAGGAAAATAAGGGAGGGCTTCGAAGGATGGATGCTGATATGGAGGCATTCCGAGACATAGTAAAGGGACTGCATCCAGTGGATATCCCTACAATCAATGGAGTTTTCAAGTGGAACGACAGAAAGGGAGGAACTCATCAGGTAACATCAAGATTGGATAGATTCCTAGTGTATCAACAAGTCAAAAGCATAGACATCTTCTTGGAAGCCTCTATCTTGATAGACATTGGGTTGAATCATTAGCTGATCAAGATGGAGCTAGACCTAAAAGTAGGACCAAAAATCTGACCCTTCCTCTTTAAAACTTTTTGGTTATGAGATCCTTTATTTATGCAGAAAGTAGAGGGCTGGTGGAATGGAAGTACTGTGCAAGCTTGCAATCATATGCATATATTTCAACTCAAGCTCAAAGACCTCAAGCACCAAATTAATAAATGGAACCAAGAAGAGTTTGGGAACATCCAGAAAGAGAAAAAAAGGCTCCAAGATAGCATGCAAGAATTACAACAAAGAATCATTCTAGAAGGAAGATTAAAAATATTGGTGGAGACTAAAGGTCATCTGTTAAATCAGTTAGAAGAAAGAAGAAAATAAGAAGAGATCCCATGGAAACCAAAATCTCAAAACCAATGGCTTCATGAGGGAGAATGCAATACCAGGGTTTTCCATAAGGTGACGATCCAACATAGACAACATAACCACATCTTCTCCCTCAAGGATGGGGTGGGGAATCCACTGGTTCAACATGAAGAGATGGATGATTTGGTGGTCATCTATTTCCATAACCTTCTCTCGGAACTAGACGAGGATAGATCGAATGCCATTGCGTGAATCACATGACACATCCCCTGGCTAATCTCCCAGGAACAAAACATGGCCCTGATGTGGGTGGCTACACTGGACGAAATAAAGGAGGTTGTTAAAGGAATGGATAAGAAAAAAGCCCCTTGACTAGATGGGTTCACAAAGGAATTATTTCAAGCAACATGAAAATCTATTGGAATGGATATTCTTGAAGTGGTGGAGGAATCAAAAGGTATTTCAGAGTCTTAATTCCACTTTTATTGCCTTAATCCCTAAAACTTCCAAATCGGAAGATCCCCAGGGTTTTAAACTAATTTATTTATGTAATGTTATCTATAAAATTATTTCTACAGTCATTGTTAAACACTTGAAGCCCCTTCTTTTGGCCTTGATTTCACCGGAGCAATCAGGATTTGTGGAAGGCCATCAAATCCTCGATGACATCATTACCTCTCAATAAATTGTTCATTCCCAAAAGAAACTCAAATCTCTTGGCATGATGATTAAGCTTGACCTATCCAAAGCCTATGAACATCTTAGTTGGCCCTACCTAACGAGTGTTTTGAAGTTTTTTGGTTTCAAGCAACGATGGGTAAACTGGGTCTTCTCTCTGGTGTCAACCCCGGTGTACTCTATATTGCTCAATGGCTCCCCATCTCGAAACTTAAACCCTGCTCAGGGCCTCAAACAAGGGGACTCAGTTTCTCCATTCCTCTTTATCCTAGTCGCCGAGGGATTGGGAAGATTCTTGAAATCGATGGTTCATTCCTCCCAAATTAAGGGTCTTCGACCTTAGGGCTTCGATTTACCCATAAGTCATTAACAATTTATGGATGACATCATGTTATTTTTCCATGTTTCTTTGAGGGAAGCCCGAAAAATCAAAGAAATTATTCAGGAGTTTATGACAGCCTCAGTGTTGGGACTCACAATTGATCTATTTTTGACCTTATCTTTTGCCGTATAATTACCCTTTTTTCAGTCATAAGTAAAAGCTTTTATTCTAGAATGACATATTAACCCCAAGGTATGAAGTAACCTTCCGCAAGTCTATGTTTAATTGTTTATTTCATATTCGTGAATATCTTTATACTTATCCTTGGAAACGCTGACTAAAATTGTCAAATAATTGTCATAAGCTTGCAGGAGTTATAATGAATAGTTGCTGTAACTCCAGAAACAACAACTACGCAGTTGCTGCAACACCAGAAACAACAACTACGCAGTTGCTGCAACACCAGCAACAGTAATTACCTAAAAGCAAGCTATTTTGTAAACAGCCACGGACAACAGATGGCAGCCATCTAGAGAGTTGTGACGTGGCATAATCAAGCGGAAGTCTAAAGGAAAAGCATACAGTCAGCACGAACAGCATGGGGAAATGGCGAAGGAATATGACGATCCCGAGAAGACAGTCACAATCAGTTATCCGCCGTGTAACAGCTAAAGCTCCAGAAAAGGATGCATTATCATATTGTTGTAACAGCACTCTGAATTGCTTATTTTTGACAAAACGGGTTAACTGAATAGGCTGTAATATTCTATTGTAATAGATGTCTCCTCTATAAAGAGGAGACATCTACATGAAACGGAGGTCAATGGTCGGTCTGTAACTAAGATTTTGAGAACATCGGCAAGTCTGAGTTCTATTGTATTTAATCTTTTTGGCAGATGAATATAAAACTGTTTTGAGCACTTAACCCCGTCTTCGTTTTCCTGGGGAATCTTGTGAGAGGGACTGGGCCCACCTTCCTCACAAGATTCACCCATTTACTTTCCTGTTGATTGTGTAAGTATACAGTAAGTTCTTTTTGGTACTCTGTGTGGATTTGACAGCATTACCTCTGGTATTCTTTGCTTTACTAGTACTCTGTTTCATTGCTCTTTGAGTTTGTTTCTCACCGGTGAATGAGAGTGCTGTGTGCATTAGCAATTCTGATAACAGGGGCAGGTGCTGAACGTCCCCATCTGGAGGATAGGGTCCTGATCCTCTGCCAACAGAGCGTCCATTATTTTGCTTCTCAGATTTGTAATTCTAATTAATTGTTTTCATTTTAACAAGTACTGTAATGACATAACGTAAGAAGTGCGTATACTACAGCTTTTGATGCTTTTGGACTTTAAGTACATATAGTACGCAGTGCCTTTGAAATAAAAGGACTTTCCCTGGTCGATAATTAATGTGGTACTTGAATGTTTAATTTACAAACAATTCAACTAGCCAACATTTTGGCGCCGTTGCCGGGGAAGGCAACTAAGGAACTCTAAAAGCATTAATGGTTTCTTTCTGGAAATAACAGGTGTATGAGAGGACGCAAGAAACCTAATTTTATGGGCGGCAAAGGAGGAAGGAAGACTTTCATCAACGAAATCATCTCTAAGGCTGAGAGATCACAGAGGACAAGTTCCCGGAGACCCCAGATCCAACACTCCTCACAGACAGACCAACAGACGGAGGAAGTGATAGGACCTGAGAGGAAGCTGGAAGCACCAGAATACTCTGAAGAACCGGAAGAGGAACCCGAAGAAACAGAAGGCACAGAAGACAAGGCGAGTGATTCAGGGAAAATCCCAATGGAGGATAACAGAACAGAAGGGAGAGGGGAAAACTCGCTCTCTACTCTGGAATTCCCTATCGGGGAACTTCCAAGAGGAACGACCCCCATGAAAAATATTCCACTCTCGGCGTTACCCAATTTCCATGGGTTGTCCTCCGAGGATCCAGACGAATTCCTTTTCGAATTCGACATACTGTGCAGAAGCTATGATTACATAAATCCTAATCAGAAGCTGAAACTGTTTCCAGCAACATTAAAAGGGAACGCATTGAGGTGGTTTATGAGCTTGGGAGCTCAGGCAATCACCACATGGGACCAAATGAAAGAGGCATTTCTGGCTAAGTATCAAGACTACTGTCGGACAAGAGAGAGAAAGGAAGAATTGTTTAAAATGGTCCAGAAAGAGGAAGAGAATTTAGAAGATTTCGTGGAAAGATTACAGTATAATCTGCAGCGGTCTGATCATCCTAACATGAGCAAAGATATTTTGAAGACCATACTGCTAAGAGGGGTAAGAGATGATTGCCTGGACATGCTGAACATGCTTGGAAAAGGGGACATTTCTAAAGAACCATTTGAGGAAATTATTAGGCTCTGTATGCGGTGTTCAAGGGGAGCGGCAGGAAGATCGAAAGGTAAAGAGAATGTGTATTCAAGAGTTCAAAAGTCAGCAAGTGGAGGAGCAACAAGAGTAGAGATAGGTAACCTGTTAGAAGAATTTAAAACTGAAATGCTAAGTTCTTTTGCTTCACAGATTGACTCTCTGCAGGTCAAGAAGAAACAGGCAGAAGTAGAAGCTGCTCTGGCGATTTTCTGCTCAAAATGCAGAGAGAAACATCCACTTAGAGAATGCCCACTGGACAAGATGCCTATATGCACAATCTGTGAGAAGGATCACGAAACACAGCAATGCCCCTCTTTGCCTGGAATTAAAGCAGCACTGCAAACAACTGAAGAAGAAGCTGAAGCGGTGTATCTAATGACTCAGAGGAGGCAATGGCCGCAAAGACAAGGTACGAGCTCTAATACAACATTTAATCGTTGGAATAATAGTTCTCCTTTTTACCCACCCATGAATCAGATGCAATACCCACCCTTCAACACAATGAACTTTCCACTTATGCAGCAACCCTTTCCTGACCCTACTATGTGGAACCCTTGGGCCCCCCAGCAACCATACTTTAATCAATGGAACCCGAACTGGGCAGCCCAACAGATACCTTTTCCTCAACAACAGAAATCTCTTCCTTTACCACCAAATAATCCTCCGAATAATCAGGCAATGAGACCACAGCTGCCTGTACAACCTAACCCTAACCCGAATAATAAAGCCTTGCAAGTTATTGACATTCAGAGTCAGTCTATTCCTCCCCTGCAATGTAATGACATCCATCTCCGCTCAAGGAGAATAGTGGAACCTATTATAGATGATATCACGGACTCGGACAAAGAAGAGACTAGAAAAGAGAAATCAGCTAACCATAATACTGAAACAGTAGAAACAACACCTAACAGGAATGACCAAGCGGTAGACCCACCATTCCCTGAAAGATTAACTCTCACTAAAGTGCCAGAACAGCCTACTTTCAATCTGTTAGGAGAGTTACAGAACTTGTATGTCAAAATTCCATTATTACAAGCTCTAAGGGATGTTCCTATATACGCTAGAACTATTAGAGACATCTGTGTAAAGAAACCTGGAAGGAAGGCTAAAGACCCCCTCACAGTTCATGTGATGGGGGAATTAACTGCCTTAATGACTGAAAAGGATTATCCTGTCAAGTATGGTGACCCTGGTCACCCTACAGTAACAGTCCAGGTAGGAAAAACCTTTATCTCTAAGGTCTTAGTGGATTTAGGAACTGCAATAAACATCATGACTCTCGAAACAGGCCAATTACTTCAATTGAAAAATTTTATCAGGGAAACTCCTACCATCTTAGAACTAGCTGACCGTTCTACGATCAAACCCGAAGGGGTCATTGAAGACCTTATAATCTCTGTAGAATCATGGAACTACCCGGTTGACTTTGTGGTCTTACAAACCAAAACAAAGTTGGGAGGTCATCCGTTGATTCTAGGGAGACCATGGTTAGCTACAGCAGATGCTTTCATCAGCTGTAGATCTGGGTCAATGACCATCTCCAATGGACAAGAAACGAAACAGCTCACCCTCTATCCCCATGCCACTCCCATGATTAACAGTGATAACTCCATATGGGTGGACTATGAGGACGAGGAAACCCAACCGATATTAACTATTGGGCAAGCTTTGACCTTTAAAGATTCTACCGAAGATGAGCTAATTAGTAGTTTTATTTCCGAACCTTCTTCGGTTAGCCTAGAAACATCTAATCACTTCGCTGCAATCCTAGAACCAGAATCCCAACAGAATATGAATAATGAAAATTTATGCTAAACAGCGCTAGGTAACCCTTCCAAGAGCACAACAGTTGAAATCGAGCCTGGTAAAACGCTGAATATAAATCCTGATTTGTCGGAGGATGAAAAACAGAAAGTAATAAAGTTACTCCAAGCAAACAAAGAGGCGTTCGCATGGGACTACACAGACATGAAAGGAGTCTCCCCTGAATTATGTACTCATCGTATATACATCAAGGAGGGATCCCGACCAGTCTGCCAACCCCAACGAAGAATGAACCCTAACCTCAGAGAAATTGTGAAGGAGGAACTCCAAAAACTCCTAAATGCAGGATTCATATATCCAATATCTGACAGCGAGTGGGTTTCTCCACTCGTAATTGTACCAAAAAAGAATGGGAAATGGCGAGTATGTGTAGATTATAGATCATTAAATAAAGCAACACAAAAGGATCATTTCCCTTTACCTTTTATTGATCAAGTATTGGATAGCTTAGCAGGTAAGAAATTTTTCTCATTTTTGGATGGGTTTAGTCGATACAACCAAATCAGGATTGCACCCCAGGATCAGGACAAAACCACATTTACCAGCCCATGGGGAACTTTTGCCTATAGAGTATTTCCATTTGGGTTGTGTAATGCCCCAGCGACATTTCAGAAAGCGGTGATAGGAATCTTTTCTGATATGCTAAACGATTCATTAGAAATATTCATGGACGACTTTACCCCTTATGGAGTGACCTTTGAAGATGCCCTCCAAAACCTTAAAAAAAGTACTCAAGAGGTGTATTGAAGCACACCTCGCTTTGAGCACTGAAAAGTGCCACATGATGATGAACCAGGGCATTGTATTAGGACATTTCATTTCATTTCTGGGAATCCAAGTCGACCCAGCTAAGATTCAGGTAATTCAAAACCTTCCTATCCCCAAAACACAAACAGAGGTGAGAAGTTTTTTAGGACATGCTGGTTATTACAGAAGATTTATTAAATATTTTTCTAAAATAGCCTCCCCTTTGTTTGTGTTATTAATGAAAAATGTTGAATTCAAGTGGACTGATGACTGTGAGATTGCATTCAATAAACTTAAGCATCAGCTGTCCACAGCTCCTATTTTGAGAGGACCTGATTGGGCACTACCCTTTCACATTTCCTCTGATGCCTCAGATACAACAATTGGGGCTGTCCTGGGTCAGGAAGAAAATAATTCCCCCTATGCTATCTATTTCATTAGCAAAAATATGACACCAGCTGAGTTAAATTATACAGTAACTGAGAAAGAATTTTTAGCAGTTATTTATGCTATTAATAAATTTCGGCATTACATTA
>APFE030508879.1:135812-146422 GCA_000404065.3 Pinus taeda | reverse complement strand
TACACAAGAACCAACAGGATCCTTAGAAGAAATGCAGTCGGTGAGACCCGTTGACACACAAGAACCAACAGGTCATCTAGAAAACATGCAAGACCAAGAACAGGAACTTACTGCCACACAAGAACCAGTAAGTTCCTCAGAGGCTGCACAAGAACAAACAAAGGAGCTTCCCGATGCTATGCAGGACAAAAAGGAAGAGGATACAGATTCACCCCGGCCTACCCAGACTATTATGAAGGAAGATACAGATTCACCCCGGCCTACCCAGACTATTATGAAGGAAGATGCAGATTCACCCCGGCCTACTCAGACAACTATGGAAAAAGAACAAACAGTCTCAGAAGAAAACAAGGAAGAATTGAAGCGAGGAGCAGAAGAAGAAATAGATTCACCCCGGACCACAAAAATCAATTTGGAGAACAATGAAGAAGCTTTGATGGAAGATGAAGAAAAAGATGCTGGATTATTCCAGCCCACGTCAACAGAACAGACAATTTCAGTTGATGCCTATATGCAAACAGAGCCTCCCACCGTTAAAGATGCATGGGTAGAAACAGAAAGTTTTCTGGAGCTGAAACGCATATGGTGGAGAGAATATCATCAATCTCAAGGGAAAGCATTTGAACAACAGAAAGGGACCTGGTTTGATCATGCCTATAAGAACTGGAAAGCACTGGAACAGTGCAGGGCACAGTATAAATAAATTAAGGAACTAAAACACAGGATGTCCCTGATGTTTGAACTGTGCCAAAGGATGCTCGCAGCAAGGAAACCCTCCTTCAACTATGCCACATTCTTAAGGGAAAGGCTTGCATTTATTCAGTTGAAGGCTATCAAGGAAGGGAGACCTTATCAAGTGGTCACAGCAGATCAGTTCATGACAACTTTTGCAGGAGCACCCAAAAATGACCAAAACTTGCTATGTGAACTATACCTCCACAATGAGGCGGTGTCTGAAGAAAGAAACATTAATATGACACCTGTGGTAGGTGACACACAATTGAGAGCTTTCATTTCCTTTCTGGCAAACCAGCTCACTTGGCAAAACGCTTATGTCTCAGGCCTCCAGAACGAACAAAATTGCCTTTTATGGATTCGAGCTGAACCTCAGAACCCTGCCACCTTCATTTCGCAGCATTTAAAAATGATAGGCAATAATGAGATGAAGGATCATGTTATGAAACTGCGAACAGAGGTCCTAACAGACTGTCAGCAGTATATAAAAACCAAAGCATCATTGGCTGTGGAAGCAAATAAACTATTTTGGGATAACTGCCCCGCAGAAAGGAAAGAATATCACCCGTATAACCCATCAAATCTGCAAGTAGCATTATCAAGGGTACCTCGGTATGTTGAAAGCATGAAATTTTGTGCAGAGAAATGGATAGGCTACAGATTTAAGTTCCCACTTTTGTGGTTGCCAGGTGATCAGTATAAGGGTAAGTTTGTACTTTCTAACAGAGAAGAGGCAGCAGTATGGAAACAGATGCGAACTGTTTGGGGTTTCAGAGAAAGGTTCGATGATACTTCCTTCAGCTATTGTCTTAGTAATCTTCATTGTTCGTCCCAGTTTTCCGACTCAAACTCAGATTAGACATTGCATAGGGACATGCAATCTCTTCAGTTGGGGGGGATGTTGGGACTCACAATTGACCTATTTTTGACCTTATCTTTTGCCGTATAATTACCCTTTTTACAGTCATAAGCAAAAGCTTTTATTCTATAACGACATATTAACCCCAAGGTATGAAGTAACCTTCCGCAATTCTATGTTTAATTGTTTATTTCATATTCGTGAATATCTTTATACTTATCCTTGGAAACGCTGACTAAAATTGTCAAATAATTGTCATAAGCTTGCAGGAGTTATAATGAATAGTTGTTGTAACACCAGAAACAGCAACTACGCAGTTGCTGCAACACCAGAAACAGCAACTACGCAGTTGCTGCAACACCAGCAACAGTAATTACCTAAAGCAAGCTATTTTGTAAACAGCCACGGACAACAGATGGCAGCCATCTAGAGAGTTGTGACGTGGCATATTCAAGCGGAAGTCTAAAGAAAAATCATACAGTCAGCACGAACAACATGGGGAAATGGCGAAGGAATATGACGATCCCGAGAAGACAGTCACAATCAGTTATCCGCCGTGTAACAGCTAAAGCTCCAGAAAAGGATGCATTATCATATTGTTGTAACAGCACTCTGAATTGCTTATTTTTGACAAACGGGTTAACTGAATAGGCTGTAATATTCTATTGTAATAGATGTCTCCTCTATAAAGAGGAGACATCTACATGAAACGGATGTCTATGGTCGGTCTGTAACTAAGATTTTGAGAACATCAGCCAGTCTGAGTTCTATTGTATTTAATCTTTTTGGCAGATGAATATAAAACTGTTTTGAGCACTTAATCCCGTCTTCGTTTTCCTGGGGAATCTTGTGAGAGGGACTGGGCCCACCTTCCTCACAAGATTCACCCATTTACTTTCCTGTTGATTGTGTAAGTGTACAGTAAGTTCTTTTCGGTACTCTGTGTGGATTTGACAGCATTACCTCTGGTATTCTTTGCTTTACTAGTACTCTGTTTCATTGCTCTTTGAGTTTGTTCTCACCGGTGAATGAGAGTGCTGTGTGCATTAGCAATTCTGATAACAGGGGCAGGTGCTGAACGTCCCCATCTGGAGGATAGGGTCCTGATCCTCTACCAACAGAGCGTCCATTATTTCGCTTCTCAGATTTGTAATTCTAATTAATTGTTTTCATTTTAACAAGTACTGTAATGACATAACGTAAGAATTGCGTATACTACAGCTTTCGATGCTTTTAGACTTTAAGTACATACAGTACGCAGTGCCTTTGAAATAAAAGGACTTTCCCTGGTCGATAATTAATGTGGTACTTGAATGTTTAATTTACAAACAATTCAACTAGCCAACACTCAGGTACTTTGATTAACAATTAGAAATCAAATATCTTCTTTTTTAATACCCCTAGAGCGATCTAATATTTCCTAGCCCTCCTATTAGGGTTTGGTATAGGGACGTTAACTATGAAGTATCTGGGTACGCCTTTAACCTATAACTCCTTAAAGACCTCTTGCTGGCAAGACCTCCTTGTTAAAATAAAATCAAAACCTGGTGGATGTGCGTTCTGGGCTCTTAATTTGGCTGGTAGAACTGTTCTTCTAAAAGTTGTCCTTCAACCTATCCCGATTTACTAGATATCAGGAATGACAACCCCTAAAACCTCCTATTTAGCCATGGTAGATATTTTCAAGAGATGTTTATGGGAAGGGGCTTAGAAAGTAAATAAATGGGCTCTATTATCTTGGAACACTCTTACCCTTCCTAAGATGGTTGGAGGATTAAGTCTCGAAGACCCTTACACCTTAAACCAAGTTATATGAGCCAATTTATGGTGGAGATGGTTACAAGGTGGACCTAATTTATGGAAGAAAAAATGGACCCAAAAATATGGTATGCCAATCCAACCTAAAGATATCCTTAGATATAGGGACCCCCTCAAGGATCTACAATCTGGAACTTGGCAGCAAAGAACAAGTATCTAATAAATCAACACTTTTTTATGGGAAATCCAAAATGGACAAACAACTCTATTATTGCAGGACTCTTGGCAACAAAGAGAAAAATTATCATTCGTTGAACAATTATTGTTAGATTCAAAGGAAATAGAGGAGGATATCTCTTCACTAAGAATAAAGAAAGACATAATTGTCCCACCTATGAAGGAGTATATTGAAGAACGCTTAGAAAATATTTAAATGAAATTGTTAATATTGAATAGCCACCCAATAATTGTGTTAATAGATATTAAAAGCCCAATAAACACTCCAACATATGATGCTGCAAAAGAGAGGGTTCATTCCATTGGTCTTTCTTTTACAATTTTATGAGTGTTTTATATTTTATTCAAAGCAATTCTCTTTTCTTTCTCCCCAACCTTATAAATTATGTTATACATTTGTAAATCTGATCCTTGATTGCATTCCTTTTTAGTTTCATCTAAGTTACAATATCCTGTTTATTGGTTCACGGGGGCCCCATCCTAGTCCCTTAGGGAAAAATGAATTAAATTTACATTTAAGTATTAGAATTTTTGTACAATGAAATTTGGACATTGCTTTAAAAGGACGAAAAAGAGAGAAAAAATGGGCATACTTTGTCATTTGATCTACCATTACCATAATTACACTCTTTCCTTTAGATTTGGGTAAAATTGTAGTAAAACCAATTGAAACTTATTCCCAATGTTGGCTTGGTATGAATAATGGTTGTAGGAGCCCCATGGTCTTGATTGTTTCTCCCTTGTTTTCTTGTCAAACCACACATTTAGCCACAAACTTCTACACATATGCATTAAGACTTTCCCAAGAAAAATATTTCTTGATCCTATGGTATGTTTCCAAGAACCTTGAATGTAATGCTACAAGAGAAGTGTGTAATTCCAAAAGGATATTCTATTTGAGTTGAGAATTCTTACATAAGTATACGAAATATTGATACCATAATAAAATATTCTTCCACATAAATTTTTCTACTGCATCGGGGTCCTCCTATATTTGTTGAATGATATTTCATACCTTCTCATTGTGCTTCCATTCTATCCTTGCTTCTTCCACCAAATCAGATTATGGAATGGAAATAGTGCATAGTATAACATTTGCGTCTTCCTCTTTCCTTGAGAGTGGATCTACCAAAATATTTTGTTTTCCCTTTTTGCGGATAATTCAAATTCATAACCCAACATATTTGTGACTCATGTTTGTTGCTTTTTGAAAATATTCTTTACTCCAAGAAGTACTTCAAACTATCATGATATCTTTTTTATTTTGAAGTGTCTTCCCATTAGGTATGGAAGTCATTTACCAAATGCATGTAGCATGAACTACATTTTTTTTTCATAGATGGGTCTGAGTAAGTTCTTTCCTTTACATTTTATAATTTTTAAGGAAAGGGGCTAGCCTTCTTGCATCAAAACTAGTTTTTTCCTTTAAGTTTTCTATTTTCAAAGGAAAAGGACCTCCCCAATGTATTTTTTTACGGAATAAAAGATTATGCATATGTATTGATTTGTAAACTGATATAGATATTCCACTAGATAGTTTGTCACAATAGATTTGATAAAACTATATAATTCGTCACAATTGATATATATATATATATATAATATATATATATATATATATATATATATAATATATATATATTATATATATATATATATATATATATATATAGAAAAACTAAACTATTAGGGTTTATTTCTCTTTAGATTTATGGATCTATAGATTCTTGTTTATTATGTATGCATGAAAAATAAATTTTTTGTAGAGAATAGAGAACAATGAAATAAAAAACACAAAACACATTGAAGACAAGATATATCTTGGGAAACCCTTTCAGGAGAAAACCCAGCTGGAAGGTGAGGCTGTTTTTCTCTCTTTATCTAAATAAAAATGATTGTGAGTACAAGTAAGTAAGGCATGTGTCTTGTGGGATACTACAATGTAGAAAAAGCTCTCACTGTGCTCTCTCCCTATCACTCTTGGCTACTCTACTTGTCTATGGAACAAGTGCACTTGAAAAGAATGGAACCCCTTTTCCTCCTAGTGGCCTAGTTATAACACAACCTGATAGCCTACTATTAGTTGGGTTTGACCCCCTCAACTCTTACCCAGAGTTACAATATGGAGTGTTCTAGATTCTTATTCATCATAATCACATGGATATCCCCTTTTCCATGAGTTATGGGGGTTGTTGTGGCATCCTCTCAAATTATTGTGGTGAAAATAAGAAGGTGAACTTCCAAGTGGAATATATTTTGCATATGGACTCTAATTGAGGCAATTATTGTACCGTTAGAAAGGCCTTTGTGTTTAGAATATGAAAAGAATGTGGCATTAAAGTGGGTATTTTTTACCACCAAGAAACGTTATTTGATGTCAAATTGGGTCTTGCTAGTGAAAACAATCCTGTTATTTTCACTTTGAAAGCATCAATATGGATGAAAATAATATAATGATCCAATATGGATCACACCTTTACATTTTGGGATTATTTTGGCCCCCAAAAGCTTCTACTAAATGAGGTGAAGACATTTTCCTCCACCTTCTCTCGACTGTACCATTTATCCTTGCTTAGAACTTGTCCTTTCAATCTAATCCACCAAAGGTCATTTCGTCCCTATCTTATAGTTCTAGGCCTATTCTGCAAATTATATATTATGTCAACTCTATATGAGAATTTGGTGCCAAATCCTCCACAAAAGGTAGGAAATGTTCCTCTTCCTGATCTAGCCTAGAAGAATCATAGGGTTTAAGATTCTCCACATTCACAACTAATTAAATGTGCATGCATGGGGATAGACTAAGTCTATAGTCATTATCTCTCACATTTTCCAGTATCTCAAAGGGACCATATCACAGAGCTTTGATTTTATGACTAGGACCCTGTAGCCTCTCCTTATTCAACTATAACCATACTTTGTCTCCCACCTTGAACACATTCTCTAATTTTTGTTGATCATGCTTGGCCTTGTATTTTTCTTGTGAATTATATAATGTCTCTTCTACCTGTATATGAATTTTCCTGATATTTTCTACAAAATTTTCAGCCCTCAAGGCATCCCCTCTAAGATCCTCCCTTACTCCTCCTTGCTGCCAATATTCAATATCAAAAGGTGAAGGTGGAAAATATCTAAAACAAGTTTAAAATGGGTACTTACCAATAGAAGTGTGGACTAATCTATTATAAAAGTGTTGTATATATACTAAATTTCAATCTTAGGTCTTTATATGCTTCTAATTGTAACCCCTCAAAAGCTGCACCAAAGTTGTGTTGACTACATATGTTTACATATCTATCCGGAGGATGGAATGTTGTAAACCTCTTTAACTTTGTGTCCATCTTCTCACATAATGTAGTCCAAAATTCATTGAGAAATATAGTGTCCCTATATGATTTGATGCTCCTTGGTATCCCAATGTGCACCCAAACTTGTCCAAAGAATAAGTTTGTCTCTTATTTCTCACTCATGGTCTTTTTACAGGGCATTAGAAAACACATCTCACTAAACCTGTCAACTACCATGAATAGGTAGTCATGACCCTTCCTATTTGTTGGTAAACCTCCCATAAAGTCCATGGAAATTCTTTCCCAAGGATGAGTGGGTATAAGTTAGGTGATATAGATCCCATTTCCTGTTACTAGGCTTGCTGGTACAACAAATCATGCATCCTCTTATGAACCTAGATACCTATTCTTGCATCTTGGGTCAATACACATACCTATACAAGTTTGCCATTGTCTTCCCTACACTAAAGTGCCCGACAACATTGGAGGTGGCAGTCTCTCTAATCAATTGCAATCACTCATCTTTAGGAACACATAAATTACCATGCCTTTAGAGAACCCCATCCTAGAGATGGTAGTCAACTACATTGTCACCATCGTGCACACAACTTTGGCTCTACAAATGTTGAAACACCTCCTTGAAGTACTCATCCTCTTAATATGCCTCTTTGTATGCATCATGGGTGAATGAATTCATGTGCATCAGCATCCCAAAGTAGCGATCTTTGATGTGGGTTTCCTTGAAAGCATGTCGACCAAATTTTTTATGCTACCCTTTGTATACTTGATCACGAAATGAATTTTCTCTAGAAACCCCGTCCACTTGCAATTTTTGGTCTACTATAGCTCACTTTGAACCTTCATATACTGTAGTGGTTGGTGATCTATGTGGATTACTGTCTCCTATTCCATAAGATAGTGCTTCCAACTTCTTCATATTTTACACTAGGTAATATATCTCCTTTTCATAGGTAGTGTAGTTAAGAACTTCCCCATGAAATACTTCATAATGGTAGCTGTTTGTAGGAAAAATCCCTAGGGCTAGGGTTGGAATCCCTAATAGAGAAAGAACATAAAATTAAACAAAGAAACTTAATCAAGAATGCATATGAATTCAAATTCATAAAGTATAATTTACTCACATTGTAGGGTTTATAAGGGATATCACCATAGTTATTTGTGCCCTGAGATTTTAGTGGTACAAAGGTTGTGGTCCGAGTTTGAAGGTTATTCTAATCCTGAACCTTATGTGGTTTCTTAGCATTCTATTCAACCCTTTGTTGATGAACTGGTTGAGCCAATGCAATCTCTTTCCAATCGAAATCCTCTTTCAGGGGGTAGAGTGTTTACCAACCAAGTCTTCTTGATTTCTAGTTCAAAATATTCTAGACTAGGGGACATTTAGGTCTCTTAGAGTGTACCCACTCCAAGTTCTAGGAGTTTTTCCTTTGATTAGGATAATCTTGTTGAGGCTCAACTTCCTTCTTATGCACATTTTGAAATAAAGGATGGAATTTATTCCACAAATGTCTATTAATGTATAGTGGATTAAGAATCCTCTACAAATATTTTATCCTCCTCGGCTTAGAAAGATTTAGGTTCTCCAAAGTTGTTGACAATTTCTAGTCAACAATTGCTCCTGACGATGAACCACACATTGGTTCGAAACACGTTGACAAAAGTATTATAATGCGATTTCCGCCAAAAATATTCTCAAAAACTTGATGTGGATCATAGAAGCTTAAATTCAACAATTGCTAGTTAGTCATTGGCTTATGATAGAAGAACTGGTGAGTCTTTAGGTATTCTTCCTCAATTTACTTTCACATTAGGTGTTGTTGAGTTCCAAAACTGCCTCTTTCTTAAGCAACTTATTCATCCTTCTTGCTTTTCTTTTCCATGAAAATGCATCCTAAATCATCAAAAGCCATTTCATATTGCCTCGAGGAGTATATTTCAGTGATTTTCAAGTTATATTGTTATGTTTGTTATTTGGATATGTTTTTGTTTTTCAGCTACGGAACATAGCCACATTCCACAGCTAACTAGCTGTTCCACAACCATCTCCACACTTTTGTAGGTTACAGGTGTCAAGAGAGGAAATGGACCATATGGGTAGCTGGGAAAATGTATGAGCATGGATGGTGTCCTATCCATTTGACCAAAATCGATGAGGAGGACCCTGGTCAAAGGGGAGTCAACGAAAGAAACCTACAACAAGTAGAACTCTTTTTTTGCACGTTTCTTAGTAAATGAATCCGAGGCAGTCTCCTGAAGCCAAGGATGTCGTTTGCCACCTGAACAACCAGTATCCAATAGCCACTATTCGGATATTTATGTTTCAAGGCAACCGAAGACAAAATTTCTGGATACACTACCTGTCTACGTGTTTTCTGTAGATGACTTCTCTCTTCAAACAGTTGTGTATTTTTCCTATAAATATCAGTGTTTAGAACGAATAACAAGTTCATGTTTTTGCTGATGTAATAGTGTAAATTCCGCTTATAGCTTGAAGAGCTCAGTACTCTGTTTTTAATATAGAAACTCTGTTTTTTTAATGGATACCTGAAACGTGTGAAGTGTTGATTCTGCATTGCTAATCCTAGACCTTGCAGAGGGCCCCTGCGTGTTCAAGGGTACATTTCATTTCTGTACATTTCATTTGTCGTCTTTCTTCATTTAATTGTACATTTACTATGTTTTTCATCATGTTCATAGTCGTTTCCTAACACTATGTTTATTGCAGCTTGTGTTATTTGTTTCCACTAACTCATGATAGTTGTATTCCAGCGTAGAGTAGTTCTTTAGTTTCCATTATTTTCTAGCCTCTTAACTGTAGAATTTAAATTGATGTCAGTAGCATAATTATATTTATTTCATCTGTTGTTCCTTAGTTCTTAGTTTTTAAATTTAAGTTGTTTAATGCCTTTTTCTCATTAGTGTAGTCGCTCATGATATAAATGAATGTTTCCAAAGCCTTTCGTTGATGGTTAATCCTCAAACTAAATGGTGAAATGTTGTGTTTATGAATGAGACTTCTTGTTGTTCATTAGTTTTTGAGTCTAGATGTTTAATGCCTTTTTCTCATTAGTGTAGTCACTCATGATATAAATGGATGTTTCCAAACATGGAAAATTTTAGGGGCAAATGTTCGCCCTTTGGGGAAATTAAGGGGTTTTAAATTTTTAGTGGGCGAATATTTTGTATCATAGTACATTTTTACAAATCACCTCAAATAGCCCACCTTATTTTAAGGGAGAGGGCAAAAAAGGTAAATTTAGCACTTAAAATTAGGAGTTACAACCTTCCATTCGCCAATAGGTTTTATTTAAGTGAATCCTATGAGCCAAATACCATATTTATAAAAGAGGTATGGTAAATTAATAAAAATATAAATAAATGAGAGGTATGGTAAATAAATAAACATTTTTTATATTTACTCCATAAGTCACCTTATATACATGCAAGGGTGTAAACAAATAAAAATATAAGTAAAGTGGAGGTATGGTAAATAAATAAAAATATAAATAAACTAGACTTATGGTAAATAAATAAAACCTCTTTTTATATTTAGTCCATAACCCTAGTTCTATTTATGAAGACTCAAAAAAGAGGTTTTATTTAAGTGAATCCTATGGGCCAAATACCATATTTGTAAAAGAGGTATGGTAAATTAATAAAAATATAAATAAACAAGAGGTATGGTAAACAAATAAAACATTTTTTTATATTTA